>PISX010012412.1:0-60775 GCA_004024625.1 Mellivora capensis | reverse complement strand
CAACTTATAATAGGGAGTCTCAAGATGCCTAAAAAGGGTAAAAAGATCTCTTAGTAAATTCCATAAGGTTAAGAATTTTGGTATATTTTATGTACTGCTTTAAACTCAGTACCTGGTTCATAGTAGGCATCTGGTAAATATTTATTGAATGAATGAATGAGAAGAATTCCTACAAACTGTTGAGTGATTTATTAAGAATCTAGATACAAGCCAATACATTATTTCATGTTATCTAAATCTGAGAATGACCCTTTTAAAAAATAACCAATGACATTTACCTGAATTTTCCAAAATGCGGGCTTCTGCCAAAATTAATGACATTACAGCACATTTAATCTGTACCAAGCAATGGGATTGACTCCTTTTTCCCCAAATTTCTATTCTGAAAAAGTATGAAATTAATATGAAAAAACCTATACTTTGACAAAGAAGGTTTTTGAGCAGATGTTGGTTTGGTTAAGCAGTCTTTTTTTTATTGATAATTGGTAATGCTTGTGAAAGAAGACATCTGGCATAGACTTTTTCAAATAATACATAAAAATGTTATTCCAGATACTAATACAAGAATAGGAGTTGTAATCTATTATGTTACAGAGTCATATTGACTTTTTTTAAGATTTTTAGTTTTTTTAAATTTATTTATTTTGACAGAGAGAGAGACAGAGATCATAAGCAGGCAGAGAGGCAGGCAGAGGCAGAGAGAGAAGCAGGCTCCCCACTGAGCAAGGAGCCCGATGCGGGGCTCGATCCCAGGACCCTGAGATCATGACCTGAGCTGAAGGCAGAGGCTTAACCCACTGAGCCACCCAGGCACCCCCAGAGTCATATTGACTTTTGAACAGCATCTGATTGTTGTTGTTGTTTTTTTTTTTCTGATGAAGTTTGTTCCAACTAATTTATTGGGTTTACTCTCAGGCTGATGTTTTTTTCCTCTCCATTTTTTTTTGGGGGGGGGGTTGTGATCTCTAATTAACAACTTTTAATGTTAGTTATCTTCTCTGCTTTTGCTTAGCCTTTGGTCCAAAACTCTCCACTTTTAAAATGTCAGACCTCAGCTTTGTATGGCTTTTCACAGCCAAATTTCCTAAAATGTATCAGTGCTTAAATGACAATAAATTTTTCCATTAAAATTAAAGTTCCTAAAAATTAAGAATTTTGATGTATTTCAAAAATAATGCCATTCTCTTTGACAGATGGAACATGGTGTCATGAATTTAGTAGTAATTCCAAACATAAATCAATAAACAACTTGGGCCTCCAGCTAGGAGTGAAATTCTATAGGTAGAAAAACTGATTGACCCCCACCGCCCATAGGTGCTGTTCCGCTACGGAATCCCTTTGCTCAGTTTTCTCCTGTCCAATCAGGTGGAATGTTTCACAGGCACATGGTTTAAACAGCTCAAAATAACTTGGGACCTGTGAGTTGACAAATGCTCTGGCTCCGGTGGTGACAGGTTGTCCAGCTTCTTACAGCCATCTTCACTGAAACTAAGGTTAACTCCTCACTCTCTATGGACGGCTACTCTCGATTTCCAAGGGCGTGAAGAATTTTCTTTTTCACCTGTGCTTTCATCTAAAAGTTCTCCTTGGATAATTATCATCACAGTGGATTGCCTGGGTTGGACATCCTCATCTGGGTCAACTAAAAAAAGAAAGGTAATATCCAGATTTAAGTTCTCAAGTGTGTTTTGATAACAGGGCGTTGACAATGGGAAAAGGAATATTTCAGAGACTTAATTACTGTGGTTAAGAGGGAAACTTAGGATAGCTCCTAATTGTGTTTGATGGGACACAAAATTTTACAAAAAATAAAGTTTTCTACATGTAAAGATTTTGGAAGGGATTGGTGAGAGTCACAGAGATCACAGCCTCCTTGGGTCCTAAGGAAAAAATACCTCAACAGAGGAATTTGTGACATGATACATACATCATAGGTATTTCCACATGTTCCCTTATTAAAATAACAGTGTGTATAGAGAATTTGTGTGCGATGCCTATTTCCTTTTTAAAGGAAGTCAAATCTAAAATAATATGACTCCGTAGTTAAAAGACTTTCATTTTAAATTTTTTTATCATGTAAAAGGATATCCTTGCTATATTTAGTGTTGGGAGATCTGCGCCCTGGATTAATGTACACAACAGCTGCAAAAAGTCTTGCTCAAAGGACATTGCTCTTTCTTTCTCCTTTCTCTCTCTCTCTCTCTCTCTCTCTTCAACTGCATCAGAAAGACACTTGACAGTCAGTGGCAAGTGTTTGGCCTGGTACATTGCACTATTAGCAGTACTTAGAGGCACATCTTGAATTATTTTTTAAAAACCATGTAAGCAAAGAAAAAGAGAACTTGGATGAATCTGTATTTCCATTCCCCAAAAGTAAACATTACAGCAATGGTGCTAAGAAATTTTCTATTTCGTCAACCAATTTTTATTCATACTTGTTAAAGATACTAGAATCAATCAGTTTGAAAGAAACAAAACACCTATCCATTTTTGTTCTCAAAAAAATTGTGGTTCAGTTACTTTCACATTGATAATGATAAAATGAATTCTACAAACTCCAATAAAGAACTTTTCAGTCTCTCCTTAATCATAACTCTTAAGTACATGTAAAATCCACAATCCTTTTCTAGGAAATTGAGACTGTTTATACTTAAAGGTATAATAAACATATTTTTTAAACAAAGGTTAAGATATGCTGCCTGACATATGAGTTGACAACAAACAAAGTATTTAAAATCAAGACCATTCCAGGAAATCTGAAATATATGCAGATTATATTTATTTTGTTGGTAGACAAAATTACAGCCATTACAGTATCTTGTAATAATGGACTATGAAACAAACGGTTGGACGCCATCCAAATTCTGGAAGTTTGTCCCTATTCCCACTTATAGAGTATAGCTAATGTTATTGGAACTCATACTAATGTGTTAAACCCCCAGTTCTATAGATCTGTGATTGAGAATACAAGCTCTCTATTACATGTTTCTATTACAGTGTGTTTAGTCCAATAAGTGGAATGGACTCAGAACCATAATTCATGGACATCAAAAATTGAATGAGTTTTTAATCCAGGCTGGGTTTTGTGATTCATAGAGATGGTTTATTCAAATTTACTTTTGACATAAGACAAATGATAAATCACTTTTCATCATGAAAGGGCTTTAATGAACTAAGATGCCAGCTAAATTTTCATCAGTTAATGCCATATATGTAATAGGAGTAATGAACTGAGCTTGCTAACCTGAAAATACAAGACAAATGATACTGGTAATCCCAGAATAATTATGATAGTTTCCTTCATTGACATTGAGATTTGACAAAGGCATTGCTTGTCACCCAGTGTCATTACCTATAACAAGACCAAAAATTGAATTTTTTCCTCTTTTAGGAGATACAGAAGAATCAAGCACCATGGAGATCTTTTCTTAAATTTCTACTGTGCTGCATACTTGACAAAGATTTTTTAAAACTGCTAGGGCATTGCGCTTTTGCCTAAAGAGACTAATTCAAGTACAGACAGAATAGTCTGTTTAAAAATTTAAGAGTCTTGGGGCACCTGGATGGCTCAATGGGTTAAGCCACTGCTTTTGGCTTGGGCCATGGTCTCAGGGTCCTGGGATCGAGCCCCACATCAGGCTCTCAGCAGAGAGCCTGCTTCTGCCTCTGTCTCTGCCTATCTTTCTGCCTACTTGTGATCTCTGTCAAATAAATAAATAAAATCTTTTTTAAAAAAATTAAGAGCCTATATTCAGCAAATACATTTTTGGTGGGCACAAAGGTTTGTATGACTGTTTACTTGCACTCACCAGAGTTTGTAGAGTTCACGTATAACCAGAGTCACCTTGACCAGTTCTGCACAGGCTGCGTGTTGCCTCCACTTGAAGTCACAATGCATTACACCCTCTGGGAGGGGCCCAGCACAGCCTTCCCACCAAGCCCTTGAACTAAAACTAGATCTTCAGATCTGGAGCCTCTTGGGGGCACATCTTCCTCTCCCAGTCTAGCCAGCATGTTATGTCAATGTAATTTGGGAAGTTACCTTTTTCAAATCCTTCATCACCTAAAGAAATTTGACAGGCTGAAAAGGGATGAAACTGTTCTATTGTTTTATTTTTCTTATTTAAGTTAGTTAATGAGTTAATGAGATTGACGTTTTCTCGTTTTCTGTTTTTGACTTCCTGTTTGAGAGCTAAGTTCACCACAAATGGTGAGATCTTGAGAGTGATCTAAAACCTCATTTTTTTGTGACTACCACCAAACTCTTTTTACATCCTAGAGGCCTAAGGTCTTTCTGTTTGCTTTTCATTAGCCTTTCCACGCATTGTGGAGTTTACTTTTACACAATTTCTTTGCTGTCAAGGTTAAATACTAACCTTGGGCTCTGGCTCCAGTATCCTTTACTTTCCTACATGTTTATCCTGTTCTATATTCAAAAACATAGGAAATTATGCTTCATAGAAGCCAATCTCTTTTCTCCCACTCAAACTAAATCCTTACTTTCTTTCCTACCTTCCCCACTTTAGCAATTCAATTAAAACAATAGTAAGAGAAGGGAACAGCTTACTCGCCCTTGGCCCATTATCTAAAAACCTTTTCCTTCCTTTAACCCCTGCCCTTTAAGGAATGTCCCTAATTTAACAGATTCCCACTGTTTCTCCTATATATTACTTCTGCTCTGTCTCTTTAGTTCAACATTCTCTTTTAATGTATACATTTGTCTCTATTTGTTTTTATCTGCTGTTTTTCCTGTTTCAAACTGAAAGAGGAATTGAGAGACTAGACCTTATACTATTTCCATAGTGTGGGTTATGACATAGGCTACTGACATATTTCTATATATTTCATGTCCTTATTCTGATAATGCAACATATACTAACTTAGTAAATGACTAATGTCATTCACAACAAAAATAGACTAGAGATAAAACTAAGATGGGGGGTGATCCCTGTAATAGTAACAGGATGGGAAACTGTAACAGTGAAGAAGGATTTACCTCAAAATGCAACATCTGCAGCCAACTCTTTTTTTAATTAATGCCTCTTTATTTTTGCTTTTAAGATTTTTATTTATTTATTTATTTGTCAGAGAGAGAGAGAGAACAAGCAGGGGGAGTTATAGGCAGAGGGAGAAACAGTCTCCCCGCTGAACAAGGTGCCTGATGTGGACTTGATCCCGGGGTACTGGGATCATAGGGTGCTGGGATCATGACCCGAGCCAGAGGCAGAAGCTTAATGAACTGAGCCACTCAGGGGTCCCTGCAGCCAAATTTTTAAAAGATGATCTGTACCCAACTCTCCAGGACTAGTTCCTATGTCATGGGATTTGGTTCTTAGCCCAGCAAGTTTCTCCGAAAGTACTGAATTAGATACATCTATTGTGTGGAACATCATAGGAGAGAGAAGGCAAGACAAATGGACCAACACCAGCATTAAAGAGAGGGAGGCAAATCCCAATTTTGTTGTTGATTCTTCTCCTAAAGTACATTCTAGGTATAATAATTACACATCAGCAGAAAATTATCGCCTTCAATTTGTGTTTTTAAAGCACATTCTTAAAGTGCTTTCACAAACGAAACTATGAAGTAAGCAGAGTAGTTCTGCTTATCCTCAGTTTAGAGGTGAGTTACTTAAAGATGTCTTATCTTGTCCTATTCCAGCTCTTTACATGAATAATTATTAAACATTAAGCTATTTTTTGTGTTTACCTAGAAATGAGATTTGTTTTCTCATTTAGATATCTAAATTTGTTTAGGTATCTATCTCATTTAGATATCTTCAGTGTTTATGTTTGAGTCCAAGTTATTTCATATTAGGTTTTGCTAAATCACTGGTCAATGCCCCAGTTTAAATATTCATATTATAACCCAAAGATGGATGTATACCAAATGATATTTCCAACAAGGCCTTCTTAGAGCTTGTAAAAAAGGTAGTACCTAGTTAACATGAGTTGAGAAATATACCCAAAGGTATCAACATCAAATTTTGTTATTATGAACCAGACCCTTAATTTTCAGCAAGTTCTCGTCAGGAGAAATCCCAGGGGGAAAAATGGAGCTATTTAGCAAAGTAAAGTAAAGAGCAGTCATAAGCCCTCTATGTCACCAAATTAGTTTATATGATTTACTAAAGTCTGTGTTGATTATTGATGTCACATTGTTTCATTCCCAACCTAGGAATCTCACCTTAACTGTGATCTGTTTTTAAGGACAATTACTCATTCTTTTTTTTTGTTTTGTTTTTAAACTTTTTTTAAAAAAGATTTTATTTGTTTATTTGAGACAGAGAAAGTGAGAAAGAGCATGAGAGGGGAGAAGGTCAGAGGAAGAAGGAGGCTCCCCATGGAGCTGGGAGCCCGATACAGGACTTGATCCTGGGACCTCATCCTGGGACCTCAGGATCATGACTTAAGCCAAAGGCAGTTGTTTAACCAACTGAGCCACCCAGGCGCCCCTCACTCATTCTTATTCTGAAAGTGGCATTAAATCTGTTTCAATTTTGTAAGAAGCAGAAAGAAGGAAACAAAGTCCAGTGTCACTCTGAACATCTCAGATGAAATGTCTTAGAGAATTCTTAATTTCTTTTCCTAAAACCTGCTCATCCAAGAAAATAATTCCACCACGCACCTCGTTGCTTAGGCCCTAAATACTGGAGTCACCCTTGACTCTGCTCTTTCTCTCCTATCTTTCAGTCTACTAGCAAATTATACTGCCTCTAGTTTTAAAAAACCTCAAATCTGATCATTCCTCACCATTTTCCCACTGGTACCATTCATTGATCCAAGCCACCATTATCTCTTGCATAGCATATGGCAAGGCTCCTAACTGATCTGCTTGTTTCCATACTTGCTCCCTTCAACTTGATTTTTTGCATAACAGCCATGATTAATTTTTTTTCAAATACTGTGTCATCTGCTTCTCAAAACTTTAAAATGTGTCCCCATTTACATGTATAATAGGATTCAAAGTCCTTCCCATGGCCTGCAAGACTTCACATGATCTAACTTTATACTTTTCTGACTTATTTTTCTTCTACTCTCTTTTTCATTCACCTCCTGGCACAATGGGCTTGACTCAAACACAACAAACATTCACCTCCCTTCACCTGAACACTTACTTCTTTCTCAGTTAGGAACATTCTCCATCCTCGCCCACTGCAAGATAGTCACACAACTAACTTCTCCACTGCATTAGAAGCTATGCCTGATCTTCTTAGCTGAAATAGCATACCTTCCCCCCTTCCCCTTCATTCTCTATTCCCTCGTCTTATTTATTTTTCTTCTTAACACTTATGTCTTCTCCACCAGAATGTCGACTCCATAGGATAGGGACTTTGTCATTTGTTCACTGCTGAATCCATAGTGCCTAGAATGGTACCTGGCACAGAGTAGATGCTCAATAGACATTTATTGGATGAATAAATGAAAGCTACATTAGCCATAATAGCATTTGGGCTTTTTAAAAGTCCAAATTTTACAACAGATAGTTTTTACATTAAAGCGTGAAAGAGAAAAATGATACATTTTTAAATTTCCTATTATAGGTAATATTTATCAGCTTAACAATTTATATATGCATTTTCATTTGACAACCTCTTAAAGGAGAATTGCTATTATCCCATTGGAAAGATGGGAATAATTGAGACTCAGATGCATTAACTGACTTGCTCAAGGTAATACAGTTATTTAGTGTTGGAGCTGGGATTCAAACCCAGGTTTCGGATTATAATTAGATGTACTTTGATACTTCTGGTATGAAAGAAAAGCATAACTCCAGTTAATTTATCCATCATAAATTTTCATTTGAAAGTCACCTCGAAGTGATTACTGCTTTTACCAGTTTATATTTTTCCTTTTTCTCTAAGTTTTTTTTTGCAAATATGATTTCTATTTATCTGACTTACTTTATCCTGTAATTAGAACAAAAGATAAACAACAATTGATTTAGCAGAAAATTCTAATGAACCAAAGAGTTCAACAGATATTGATTGATCCAATTCCATGTGCTGTGTGTACACAGAGATGGTGGCGTACACAAAGTGAGATAGACAGAAAAGTAAATAGGCAAATTTAAAGTGTTGTGGTAACCGCTGTATTTGGAGAGAAGGACAGAGAGGTTTGGGATCACATTGCAGAAAGACACCCAACCCAGAACAAAGAAGAAATCCCACAGCGATGTCTCAGCTAAGAACTGCAGACCATGTAGATCTTGGCCCAGTGAGGCAGTGAGGGAGGTGGGGACAGGCAGGTGCCTAAACAAAGAAAATATATATAAGATCCACAGGCAACACAGTTCTTTCATGAGACTACCTGTATTTCAACAGAGTATAGATGGTGCTGAGTCAACTACAAATCAGAGCTCAGCTGCTCTTCCAACTTTGTCCTAGGGTCAACCACGGCACTAGCTCTACTTCCATTTCTTATCATGCTATGTCACTATAGTTGTTATTTAATAATAATAATAATAATAATAGCAGCAACTACCACTTATTGAACATTTACTAAATGCCAAGCACATTTAAACATGACTTCAGTCTACGAGATGGCTGTTTTGCAGACGTCTAAGCTGAGCCTTATAGAGGTTAAGTGACCTTGTTGAGTTTTTACAGCCAGAAAGTGTCAGAACTGGGATCTGAACCACATCTATCTAACTCCAAAGTTTTAGATAATAAACACTACATTAAAGAACATTAAATAAATTAATTAAGCATTAATTAAATTAAAAATTAAAGCAATTCTTTATTTTAAAAACTGAAAGTTTTTTTATCATAATTATTTCTTATAACCATAAGCATCAGAATAGGCACGCATTCCCACCTCAGTTGGCTTCTTGTCTTTAAAAAAGAAAAAAAAATGGTTATCCAGAGCAATGATTACTTTTTACAAGTATTTTCTTTCCTATTTCCACCATAAATATTAAATTCTTAAACGTTTTTCAACATTAACATCACCTTTACCTAAATATTGTGGGGTTTTTTTAAAGATTTTATTTCTTTATTTGAGAGAGAGAGAATGAGCAGGGGTTAGGGGCAGAGAGAAAAAGAGAAAGAGAAACAGACTCCCCACTGAGCAGGGAGTCCAATGCAGGGCTCAATCCCAGGACTCCCAGATCATGACCTTAACTGAAGGCAGATGCTTAACCAACTGAACCACCCAGAAGCCCCTAAATATTGTTTTTTGCTAAAATCATTTGAGTGTCTATTATAGGGCTTTGCATTCTGATGCATGTTTTAAGGGCTTTGCATTCATGATGTCATCAATATCCCAGAAATTAGGTATTATCTATGTTTTACAAGATGAGGAATCCAAAGCTCAGAGAAGTAAGCAATTTCCTCAAAGTCACACAACTGCTAAGAGTTCATGAAACCAGAATTTGAAAACCGATCTGACTCTAAGACCAGTAATTCTCATTCCATGTTGCCTCAAGATAAAAGCCATCTTAGGATACAGATTTAGAGACAAAGTTACAATAAAACACGATATACAGTAATGTCCAACTAATAGATCATTCTGATTTATATATTACTTAGTTTTCCCCTTACATTTTTAAATACAGTTGGCCCTTGAACAATGTGGGTTTGAACTGTGTGTGAGTCCACTTATACATGGATTATTTTACATTTTTTTAAATACAGTACAGTGCTGTAAACTCATTTTTTTCTTCCTTATGATTTTCTTAAACCATTTTCTTTTTTCTAGCATAGTTTATTGTGAGAATACAGTATATGATACATATAAAAATATGTTTTAATTGACTGCTTATGCTATTGATAAGGCTTCTAGTCAATTGTGTGTTATTAGTAGTTAAGTTTTGTAAGAATCAAAAGTTATATGTGGGTTTTTGACTGTGCAAGGGTTGGCACTCCTAACTCCTGCATTGTTCAAGGGTCAGTTGTATATGCAGAAATTCAAATGAGACTAATGAAATAGTTGATTTATAAATGAGAAGGACTTTTTCATCAGTATAGAATTACATTTTAAAACAGCATTTTGCACCTTATTGCACATATTTTTAACTCTTCTTCTGTATGTTAATGTAGACATGAGACAAATTTTCAATTGATATATCAATTACACTTTCATATACTGTTGGTATATCACTTATGACTCTACCAGATTTAAAATAGCCAGATAGCTCTATTTAATGAATATATTATAATTTAATTAACTAATTTCTTATTGAACATGGTTCCAATTTTTAATACTATCATCTATACTGTGATGAATATCTTTGTAGATAAATTTTTGCACTCATCCAGCACCTTTGCATTTTCAATTCATTTTTAAGGCACAGTAGACTTCACCCAAACAAATGACTCCAGTAGTGGCAATTTCAGGCTGTAACAAGCATGTGGAAAAATATTTGGCTGTAGGCAATTATTTCAGCCATCTCTAATTGCCCTCTCAAGGTGACGGCTTTGCCAACTTAGAGGTTGGTTTTGGATAGCACTCTAAAAGCTCAAGAATTAGAGCCATTCCCAGGAAGTCTTCTTTGTGATGTAAGTAAGGCTGTCTTATTCGGGAAAGGAAAGGAGTCAACTGAAACAAGTTTGTCATAGAATCATAAAGCCTAAAAAGATTTAGATTACTTTCCTCCCCATCTTCCCAGCACAGGGCCTAGCACATGGTAGCCAAGAATAGCAAGCAAATGGTCTTCATCTCTATGACCATCTCTGATCGATTGGTGGTGACTGAAGGAGTAGAGTGTTAAGAAAGTCAAGATCCATGGGAAGAGCACTGTACTCTGTTAGCTGATCTTTTAAGGAAAGAGAGAAGTAACAGCCTACAGGTCACCAGTTTGCCATCCCTCTAGTAAATGTGTGACTCAATAAATGATAAAATGTTAATAATATAAAGTTGCTTTGTATTACAAAACTCCTAGTTCAGGGGGGGCTTTGAACTAAAGTTACTGTAACATTTTCTTAATATTTTAAAAATTATATATTTTTTGAATCAGTAATAGCCTCGTATAATTGATACTCAAAAGTCAGGAAAGGGTATACAGTAAAATACAATATAGGGGTGTCCTGCATTGAACCTCATTTCCTGTCTCCTATATCCCCTCTTCACCAATGTTAATATAAGAGATTTTTAAAAATCTAGCCTCTAACTCATATCTTCGTAGAAATTAAATTAATTATACCTTATTTGAAAAGGCTAAATCATTAGCCTTTTCAAGAGCAGATTGAACCTATAAACAACATTGAATTTAAATAACTTGTCTCTAGTCAAAAACCAAAGCAGCATTTATTTTCATGAACTGGATCAAATTGATGTTTTCAGTAATTAAATGGATTGTGTTGCCTGTATCTTTTTTCTTCTCATTGCAAAGAAGAATTTATTCATTAGTTTTACAATTATTTTTTGGGATCAAAGTCCTTGCATTGGTGGAAATTGTATTTTAGTGGGAGGAAAATGACAAGATGCTAAAAATGTGCATGCCAGGTATTTCTTATGAAGATAAGTGGTACTGGGAAAACCAAACTGTGTAAAAAGGATAAGCTGGAAAGGTATTTCTGTCTTATCTTGGGCCATAAAGAAGGAACCACGGAGGAGAGAATAGGTAGATAATTGAGGGAAGTGAGAAGTGAGTCACATAGCATTGTCAGAAAGAAAGCTCCAGGTACAGGCAACAGCAAGTCAAATGTTCTGAGGCATTTCAGATGTAACTTTAGAATATTTCAGAAATAATAAGAAACCAGTGTGGGTGAAGCTGAGTGAAAAAGTCTTGAAACCATAGGAGATAATGTCAGGTTATGTAGAGCTTTTTATGAATGAAACGGAAAACTGTTGCTGTCCGAATATTTTAATACCTATTATTTTATTGCATTCAAGGTAAAGGGGAGAGTATGGACAGCAAATCTCTGTGTATGAAAGGTCTTTATAACTAAAAGTCCTTTATAGATATCATCAAAATTGTGCTTAGAAATTGTATTTACTATCACTATGGTTACATCATAGCTTTCACAATTGAACTTTTATTAAAGAACTTAATAGAGTGGTTATTACCCATGTTTTTATTTTATATTTCAGGGCAGTCTCATTCAGTTCATCTTCATTTTACAATTTGAGGTTAATCTTTAAGTCTTTAATGTAAATTTTGTAGAAGTATCAAAATTAGGCAACTTTTAATTTTAAACTTTAAGATCTTAAGACTCCATCATGCTTGTAGACCTATTATTCTTTAGAAATGATCGAACTTTTTGTTATTATTATTATTATTTTGTGACAGCATGCAAGACGACAGCATAGAAGCTTCTACTTCCATATCTCAGCTTCTAAGAGAGAGCTATTTAGCAGAAACTAGACACCGGGGAAACAATGAGAGAAGTCGAGCAGAACCGTCCTCCAACCCTTTCCATTTTGGCAATCCTTCTGGAGCTGCTGAAGGAGGAGGAGGCCAAGATGACCTTCCAGATCTTTCAGCCTTCCTGAGCCAAGAAGAATTAGATGAAAGTGTCAATCTAGCAAGATTGGCCATCAATCATGACCCTTTGGAGAAAGCAGATGAAGCTCAAGCCAGAAAACATCTTTCGTCTGATCAAATGAAACACTCACCTAAATCAAGTTTTGACCCCAACTTCTGTCAGGATAACTCTCGAAGTCCTACCAGCTCTAAAGAGAGTCCCCATGAGGCAAAAAGGCCACAGTATAGCTCTGAAACCCAGTCCAAAAAAGTATTCTTAAATAAAGCTGCCGATTTCATTGAAGAGCTGTCCTCCCTTTTCAAAGCCCATAGCTCCAAAAGAATTAGACCTCGTGCCTGCAAAAACCACAAGAGTAAACTGGAATCTCAAAACAAACTTACGCAGGAAAATAGCTCCAGTTTGTCAGATAACTCAGAAAGAAGAGAACGATCTTCTGTTCCCATCCCTATCCCTGCAGATACTAGGGATAATGAAGTGAATCACGCTCTTGAAAGGCAGGAAGCTAAGAGGCGCGAAGCTGAGCAGGCTGCCAGTGAGGCAGCTGGTGGAGACACCTCCCCAGGCTCTTCACCTTCATCTTTGTACTATGAAGAACCTCTGGGGCAACCTCCTCGGTTCACTCAAAAGTTACGGAGCAGAGAAGTTCCAGAAGGAACCAGAGTACAGTTGGATTGCATAGTGGTAGGAATTCCACCACCCCAAGTAAGGTAAAAAATATCCCATTAGAAATGCTTGGTAATTGCTTTCCATCTACCCTGATCCTCTTACATATTTGTCCTTTAAGTATGTGGTTTCAAAAACTATGTACTCTTTTTGAGAAAAAGTCAGAGTCTAATGTAGCACTCTCTAATAGAAATAGAAATATAATATTAGCCAAATTAGGCAATTGAAATTTTTCAAGTAGTCACATTTTCTTTTTTTTTCATATTTTATTTTATTTATTTGACAGAGAGAGAGATCACAAGCAGGCAGAGAGGCAGGCAGAGAGAGAGGGGGAAGCAGGCTCCCCGCTGAGCAGAGAGCCCAATGTGGGGCTCGATCCCGGGACCCCAAGATCATGACCTGAGCTGAAGGCAGAGGCTTAACCCACTGAGCCACCCAGGAGCCACTTCAAGTAGTCACATTTTCGAAAAGTAAAAAGAACTGGGTGAGATAAGCTTTTAAAATATGTATTATTTTATCAATATATTAAAATATTATTATTTCAACAGGTAATCAATATAAACTACTAATAAGATATCCAGTGTGAATTCTACATTTATAACAGCACATCTCAATTTGACTGCTTAATTTTCCTAGGAAATACTTAATCTGCATTTAGATTTCATAACGTTTACAGTTGAAAAAGTAGCTTAACATACTCAAGTTTTCCCAAACATACCTCAAAATTTCATAACAGCAGAATTAGCAGTTTTTAAATTTAAATTAATTAAAATTAAATACAATTTGAAATTCAGGTCCTAGGTTGCACCAGCCACATTTCAAGTGCCCAATACCACATGTGGTCAGTGACTAAGGTATTAGACAGCATAAGTCTACAGCTTGAAGCTTAAAACAAGAAAGCAGTTAAGACTTATACTCAATGAATACCTGAGGTATTTTTTCAATTTTAAAGAAAGCCAAATGATAGAATAAAGACTAATAGAATAAAGATAGAATAAGTTTGTAGCTAAGTAAAATCAATTTAAAGATTCATTTTACATGTATTATATTTATTATAAACTTTTTCATAACAGCTTAATGAATATTATTCTCCCTAATGCCCAAGTCTTTCCTTAATATGACTAATGAGTAGAGAGGATATCAATCTTTTTTTTTAAGATCTTATTTTTATTTATTCGACAGAGAGAGACACAGCCAGAGAAAGAGAGAGAGAGATTGAGAGAGAGAGAGAGAAAAAAGGGAGAGAACGCAAGCAAGGGGACTGGGAAAGCGAGAAGGAGGCTTCCCACTGAGCAGGGAGCATAACACGGGGCTCCATCCCAGGACCCCTGGGTTCATGACCTGAGCCAAAGGCAGCCACTTCACTATTGAGCCACCCAGGTGCCCCTGATACCAATCTTTTATGTGCCTACCAGTTAGCTTTTCTTAGAAGCAAATGAAGCTTAAGCCTCAGGGCTCCTCATTTGCATAAACTATACCAATTTTGTGGTCTTATTTTATTTCATTTTTTAAAGGGGCCCTTCCACATATCTGAGCTTCAGGTCCCACAACCTGGATCTGACCGCAGCCCCAGGGTGACATTTGCAAACTCTAATATTACAATGTAATAATATGTGAATAAAGAGCTTTAAGTGTGTTGCTTTGTAGAGAATTACTGGTATTTAGAGTCATGTAACAATCACTTTGCCTTCCTAACAATTTATTTACTAGTAGAATGACTTAATTACTATTTAACATTTATTCTAGGTGTGTAAATAGGGCCTCGTCTTTTTCTCACACGGTATTCATATTTTAGGACAGTAATAGTATTAATAATAATAGTGTTATTTATATTTACCTATTGATTCAAGAGATTTTAACCCAAAGACATACTCATATATTGAATTTTGGTTTTCAAAGGCAACAGAATGCAATGTTAAATATTATTTCTACAATGTCATATACACTACTATCCAGTTGTGCAAATGAGCTCGTTGAGGGCAGGGGTTCTCCTTTGTATCCTGAACACCTTCATATCTCCTTTGTTTATTTCTGGCCCATAGTAATCACTAAGAAATGTTAAGTAAACTAATGCATAAAGAAACAGGAAAACAAGAAACTCAATCAGTTTAAATCAGGATTCGGTCATATGGCCCAAGATATGACAAAGGGTTGAAACTGTATGACACAGGTCAGTATCTAACCTTCTATTCTAAGCACGCCTGATGACAGTCTCGGGGAGTATTGTTGGTAATGCTGGTGAGATGTCATTACAGAAATGATGGAAATCACTCAGTGACATTTGGTCAGTCTAAATAAGCTGGTGAGTACTCAAGTTATAATACACACACAACTTACTTAGATTAGTCTTGTCCAAACCAATAATTTCTAAACATAGAATGGACCCAAAAAACCCAGAAAAACTAGACCAGGTCGTTCAGGACTGATTCTCCCCATTTCTTGACTGTGACAATCTCAGATACAAAAAAAGAATTCAGTATTTCTGTGAGCAAAATGAGCCAGGAAGAATTATAAGATACCACCCCCAAAACAAGGTAATTTAGTGGTCACTCAAAAACCACTTGATCAACCAAATACAAATTTACAAATATTAAAGTGAAAAAAATGTACACAGCTTCTATGTAGCAATACTAATTTTACCTGGAAGAATTTCTTTCCTGATAGAATTCATGCCTGTATTCCAACCATTGGTTTGGTGCCAGAAAATTTCTAGGTATTCATTAAATATTTTCTGAATGAACTAGTATTTAATTTATGGCAGCAATTATATTACAAAAAGTTTAGAATTTTCTATTAGCTGTCATTATTGTCTTAAGCCCAGAGTTTACATAACTCTAATTAATTGGACAGCAAATATATTTTTACTATGTGCTCTGCACTTTGATTATTGCAGTGACAGAGACAATGTAAGACCTGTTCCTGACCTCAAGGAGCTTGTGATTCAATTAAAGAAATCATCCAAGTTTATATAGTACAAAACCATAAGAACTATCAGGCTTCAGAGAAGGGACGGACTAGAAAGATCAAAGACGACTTTGGAGATGTAGGATGAGAAAGATTGAGAGGATTTAGGATTTAGGATTTATTCATTCAATCTTTCAACAAATACCTATTGAATTACTAAAGTGACTCACTGGGAGTACGAAACAACTGTGAGCTATTGGAGGTCAGGGACCTTGTTTTGAAACCAAGTCTAAAACTATTCTGAGAGGGTAGCTCACAATCGAAAAGGCAATCAGACAGGAATGTAGTCAAAACGGTGCAATATTGTATAAGGGCTATAACAGAAGTATATATAGAACACAACAGCAGCTCAAAGGAAGATGTGATTATTTTGCCTCAAGTGCAGGAGAAAAGAAGCATTCACAAAGGAGGTGCATTTAGTTTGAAGAGACGAAGGGTGGAGGAGGAAGCAAGTGCAAAGGTCTAAAGACAAGTGTTTTCAAGGAACTGCAAGTTCCTTGGCTATGTGAAGAACATGGGGTAACAGGTGAGCCAAGACGAGAGAAAAGCTTTTAGGTCAGGTCAATTTAACATGTTCATATAAAGGCACAGACGCCGGGAGAGGAATATTTTTATATGACAGGGAGGAGACTGGTCTAACCTGAAAAGATAGTAGAGCCAAAAGATTTTGCAGAGCATTGAAAGCAAAACAGAATAGTTCAGACTTGGTTTCAAAACCGCCTAGAAGCCATTTACAAGGTTGTGTATCTAGAAGTACCAAGATGAAAGGGAGCATTTAAGTAGAATTAGTCTGGAAGGAGGAGTTAAACTTGAAAAGAATGAAGAGAGTAGGCCACTTAGGAAGCTGAGGGAGATATCCCAGGCGCCAGAGGCTCTGATCAGATTTGAATGCGGGCAGTGGGAGCAAGATTTAGAAGAAAAGAAATCAAGCCAAACTTGGTGGCTGACTGGATAGGAAGGATGAGTAAAAAAATGTCACTCCAGGGGCGCCTGGGTGGCTCAGTGGGTTAGAACCACTGCCTTCGGCTCAGGTCATGATCCCAGGGTCATGGGATCGAGCCCTGCATTGGGCTCTCTGCTCAGCAGGGAGCCTGCCTCGTCCTCTCTCTCTGCCTGCCTCTCTGCCCACTTGTGATCTCTGTCTGTTAAATAAATAAAATCTTTAAAAAAAAATGTTACTCTTCACGTTTGAAGCTGGGTGCCTGAGAGAATATTGGGGTCATTGGCAAGGACTAAGAAAATGGAAGAGGTGGCTGACAAATGGCGGAGGTGATGACTTGAGTCTGAGGAGACCAAGGGATGATTCCCAATAGGCAGTTGGAAATGCACGACTGAAGGTCAAATGAGAAGGTAGTGGAACTGGAGACATTCCAAGGAATGACCTGGACACTAGGAAATCTGGACACAATATCTCTGTAATTACAAAGAGACTATATATAAACAGATAACACTTGGAACTAACTTCTACTAGTGCCAGACTGAAGTAGTGTTTTCCAACCTTCTTTTAGCAGTAACTACTTCCCAGTTTTCTCCCGGCAATGAATCTGTTACATGTTATCCCCATACACACACACTCTCTCTCTCTCTCTCTCTCTCTCACACACACACACACACATTTTTTAAGGATAAAATTAGAGCTTTTGAGATTGAAGAGCTCTGGAGTGGAAGAAGCCCATAACTCCTAAGGCATCCCCATAGAACCCAGAAGCACAGATTTTGATCCAGAGAATACCTTAAAAGTACATTAAAATAATAATGAGACATTTTGGCTTGCCATGTAGGAACGTGGCAGTCAATAAGAAACGTATCCTTTTCACTATTTTTGCAAGAAAAGGCAATAAGCGTACCTGGCAACTGAGGTCTAACCTTGGATCTGGGCGCCCCTCTGTGTAATCAGTATGTTATCCATGCTCTTGTAACTCTGGTTTAGCAAATTGAAAAATTGTTTTTGGTATATTTGTTGATTTCCAAGTTAATTGGGCAGAAATTGCTTTGGTTTGTAGAGGTGAGATCCTACGTCACTGAAGGTAGCCTTTTGAAAAAGCTTGTTAATCTTGGACATAGCTTCATGGGAGGAGGGGTCTTAGAAAATGAAACACATTCATGCATCACCCACAGATGAAAGCATCTGTTGGAATTCACAACAAATGGCTGTGATCCCGTTTTGTATCCTGACTTCAAATTCTTTTCCCAGGAATGTGCAGCTGGGTCACACGAAGTATGTTTGCTTGTGCACAACCTTCTGAAGCAGCACAAATTTACCCTTTATAGGCATCAATGCCTGCTTTGGCTGCTCGGTTTTGCTTTTGCTGCTTCTGGACAATAGCTTGCAAGTGACATGATCAGGAAATAAATTAGTTACAAAGACAGAGGATGTTTTAAGTGACACAGGGGAATTATAAAAATATTATTATAAATAATTGTATATGATTTATAGTTAATATGTTGTACAAATATTTGAAATATTACATTATTTAGGGGCTTTTTCTTCTACCTTTTGGGAAAATCTAGATGCCTTCATTCATTTATCCAACCAATAGTAAGTGCCTACTATGTGCCATGTATTGTTATAGGCACTAAGATTAAAACAGCAAAAACAAGAAAAATTCCCTGCCTTCATGGAGCTTAGGGTCTAGTAAGGAACACAGATATTAAACAAATATTCCCAAAATTATTACATAATTGTAGTTGTGATAAATGTGATAAAGGAGGGTGCATATAGTGAAGGCACCAAACCTTATAGGTAGGCTGAATAAGGTTGTATTAAAAAGTGGTATTTAAGCTGAGAAATAAAAGGTCTCTAGGAGTTAGCCTGGTAAAGTGGGGCTTAGGGAAAAGTGTCTCAGAATGAGGGAACAGAAGATTTGAAGCTCTTAAGGCTACAAGATAATCATTGACTTTAAGGAATTGAAAGAACTGATGTCACCAGAACATAGAGTGAGGAGGAAATGGTTTGAGATTAAGTCCAGAGAGGCAGAAGAGGCTACTTTTTGAGAGCCTCCTAGAACTCCCTACTCAAAGTGGGTTCCTGAACCAGCTGGTCAACATCATTGGAAACCTTGGTGAATATGCAGATTTGTAGTTCCACCTTATACTTACTGAATCAAGGTCTCTAAAAGTGAGGCCCCAAAACCTGTGTTTTAACAAACTGCTATCTGTCGCTATGCTGAGAATTTTTGCAATTTCTTCAGAAACTACCTCAGCGGGAGGGACCTTCCCCAAACTTTGTTCCTTGACCCAGAGGCTGCAATCTCCAGGTAACACTTTAGGACCTGCTGCTCAGTTCTAACTTCAATAGTACACTTCTCACACTCTCTCTGTTGGAGTCACCTCAACCTCGTAGGTGGTTCTTTGAAGCGAGTTCTGTTTTGAGGTGGAACGCCAGGCTAGTTTCTGTGATGTCCACTGGGTCCATGGGAAAACCCACATCTTTCTCCCATAAAGTTTGGAAATATAGGCTGCTTCCACTGAAGCTCTTTCTGTTGTCCTTCTCTCTTGGGCAATTCTAAATATTCTGTCACCTTAGAAGTTTCTGAGGCTGGGGGCACCTGGGTGGCTCAGTGGGTTAAGCCTCTGCCTTCAGCTCAGGTCATGATCTCAAGGTCCTGGGATTGAGCCCCGCATCAGGCTTTCTGATCAGCAGGGAGCCTGTTTCCCCCCCTCTCTCTGCCTGCCTACTTGTGATCTCTGTCAAATAAATAAATAAAATCTTTAAAAAATAAATAAATAAAATAAAAGTTTCTGAGGTAAGAATTGGGTAAAAACCTCTGTACCCGCACAGACTCCAGGGGCTATAAGTCAAGCTCTCCAAGGGCCCCTACATTAGTTCCTGCCATTGCCTACCAACTTTCTTTAATCAGACTCTTGACTTCACATACACTCCCAAAATGGACACAGATCATCAGACTGAATTGCCTGAATTGTTTTCTAAAGTATATATATATATTTTTTTTTAATTTATTTATTTGTCAGAGAGAGCAAGCGAGTACAGGCAGGCAGAGTGGCAGGCAGAGGCAGAGGGAGAAGCAGACTCCCTGCCGAGCAAGGAGCCCGATGTGGGACTCGATCCCAGGACGCTGGGATCATGACCTGAGCCGAAGGCAGCTGCTTAACCAACTGAGCCACCCAGGCGTCCCTCTAAAGTATATTTTGACTAGATAATGAAGAATGTGTGGGTGTGCGTACGCTCGCGCGCACTCATATGCATGTTCATGGTATAAGAATGATAGCACAAGCATCTGTATGCCCATATTACCATTATTTTTAAGACTGCTGTCTTCCTAATCCTCTCCCTTCCTCCCCTTTCAGAAGTAATCACTAATTCAAATCTTGTGTTTTCTCTTTAAATTCTTATTAACAATTTTTCTTCATAGTTTTACAACATATTTTTATGTCCCTAAACAATATTGGTATGGAAGCATTTACAGATGAAATAATACAAAATCCTGGACTTACATTAAAATAATTCAAGGTGGGAAAAAGTGGAGAATATAAAAGAAATACATATGCCACTTGTTGGTAATTTATTGAAGCTAAGGGATATGTGCATGGTGACCCATTATACAAGGTCTCTACTTTGTATATGTTTGACAGTTTCCATAATAAAAAATTTTCAAAAAATAATATTAGTAAAATTTACATATTTAAAGATTTTTATATATGTAGGATCCTGATGTTTATATTCTTCTGCTGCTTGAATTATCTTCTCCAAAAACTATATCCATGATGTTGCATGTAACTCTAATTCACTCATTTTCATCACTATACAGGATTTCACTGTAAGGCTAGAGGATTGTATTTGTTGATGTACATTTGGGTTGTTTCTAGGTTTTTTTCTTAAGATGAACAATGTTGTTATAAACATTCTAATATATTCTCCTGGTACGTGAGTATGTCTAGACATGGAATTGCTGATGGAGTTTGTACACTTCAACTTTATAATATCAAATTTTTCCAAAGACATTATTTCAACTTGCATTCCCATCAACATTGTATGAGAGCTCTGCGTGTCCTACATCATTGCCAATATTGATATTACCAGACTTCTAAATTTTTTGCCAGTCAAATAGGTATGAAGTATTAGCTTGTTGTAATTTTAATTTTTCATTTCTATAATTACTGATGAAGCTGAGAATTTTAAAAACTGTATTTATTGACCATTCAGGATTCACTTATTTGAAGGACCTCTTTACATCTTTCATTCATTTTTCTGTCAATTTGTTCTTTTCTTATTGAATTGTAGGATTTCTAAAAAAATGTGAGTAAGGTCCTAATCATATGATATATTAACATATATGTTATGAAAATATCCTTTCCTACTTTGACTTGCCTTCTTATTTTCTCTATGGTATCTCTAATAATTAGATATTTTTAACTTTGGTATAACATTAATTATTTTTTGTGGTTTTGGTTTCCATAGTGTGTCTAGCTTAAGAAATTTTTCCTAACCTCCACATAAAATATTCTTGTATATTGTCCTCCAAAAGTTTTGTAATTTTGTCTTTCACATTTAATTTCTTAATCCATTTAAAGCTGATTTTTGTGTATGGTGTAAAGCAGAGGATCCATTTATATTATTTTTAGATTGGGCAATCAACTGTTTCAGCTCCAGTTTATTGAAAAGTGTATCCCCCTCAATTGATCTATAATGCCAGCTCTGTCATAAGTCAGAATTCCATAAATATGTGGATCTAGCTCTGAGCTTTCTATTCCTTTCCTATGGTTTATCTCATTGCAATAGAGTTTTCATAATTCTTATTTCCAGCTTTTTTATTTTAAGGAATTTTAGTTCTTCTTGGCCTTTTGCTCTACAATATAAATTTTAGAATCATCTTATCAAATTTCATAAGAATGTTTTAACTTATTAAGATTTTGGAGATTGCATTGAATCTGTAGACCAATTTAGGGGGAATTTAACATCTTTAAAATATCGAGGCTTCAGGGCACCTGAATTTTTAAATTTTAAATTAAATTTAATTTAATTTAATATGTTCATTTGTTCATTCACTCAATAAAAAATTAT
Source organism: Mellivora capensis (assembly GCA_004024625.1). Lineage (NCBI taxonomy): Eukaryota > Metazoa > Chordata > Mammalia > Carnivora > Mustelidae > Mellivora > Mellivora capensis. Next base: position 38,701 of record PISX010012412.1, on the reverse strand, counting down.
TCAGCACTCACTATGCATCAGGAACTATTCGAAGCACTTGAAATTCATTAGTAAATAAAGCTAAGCTTTCTGCCATATTCTATTCTAGTTGAGGTGAAGGAAATGGATGACAAACAGTAAATTTAGTAAATAAATAAATTACGTAGTAATTTAGTAACAAGTACTATGAGAAAAAGAAAACGTAAGAATTCTAGCAGGAGACAACAAAAAGTTTCTAGTCAGCCCTACCCAAAGTAATGTACTCCTTTAAAAAATTATTTAGAAGTTATTTTCATTTTCACTTTATTAATCTTAACTCTTAGTATTAAAATTAGCTAGATCTTGATATCTTGATATTAGCCAAGTGCTTATTTGTGTTTCTCTTAAGTTACCAAGAAGTTTCCACCTCGAAGAACTCAGTAAATTTTAAAAAATTTCAAGCATAGGCCTGTGCCCGCCCTTGTACTCCCATAGCCCCATGATCGAAATATAGCCACTGGTCATGAACACTTGAGTTTGTTAACTCAGTAGCAAACTATTATCTTATTGTCCCATAGAGTCCAGAGTCCAATGTACCCTGCCTAGGGAAGAGTCCCTCTGTGGAATGGAGAGAGCTGAGGACTCACGAAGTAAATGACTTTTGTCTATTTTAGGCCCTCCACCCTCCACATAAGAGGTCAGGCATTGTTAGACAAAGCTGGTTAAAGGCAATTCAAGGAAAGTTCTTTTTTAGCCACCAAACCTTCTTGAAGAATGAAAACAAAACAGGCTTGAGGCGCTAATAATCCTAATATGAATTCATTCATTTACTATCCATACAGCAAACATTTTTTGGAGCAGCTCTGATGTGCCAAACACTGTCCCAGGAACCAGATAAACAGGTGATAAACAAAACAAACATGATTATCTCCAACCAGTAGTGTTTGCTGTTCAGTCAGAGAGATAAATACTAAACAAATAAACCTACAAACCACTGTATAATTATAAGTGATAGATAGGTTAGTAAAGGAAACAAACATGGAGCGGCAATAATAGAAGGTAGGATAGGGACATTGGAAGGGCTGGGACAGGGCTAAAGAAACGCTCTGAGTAATCATCCTTTTAATGAGCATTATTGCTGGTGACTCAGAATAACACATTCAAATTACATTTAGAAGTCGTTAATGTGCTAAAGCAATGAGTCATAACATTTATCCGAGCCATAGTTTTGATAAAATAGTAACCAAACAGCAGTAACCAAAAATCCAGTTAAATCTGAAAAATGTGTCTCTTCAAGTGTCTTCATTCCCAGGCTTGGTAGCCAGCCAAATTAGCAGATCTGGCAAGCTATCCTGAGTGCACAAAAGCCGCGTCCTTCTTTTTCACTTGGACCTGCCTTATTTTCCCAGATCACTGACTCATTTCTGCTGAGCCATGAATCATGTCTGGCACCACTGTCATTCTGTGTCATGAGGCTTTGGCGTCCTAAAACACACACCTTGGGCAGGGCGTTTCCGTGAAAGCATTCCCTAACATGGATAAATGTTTGAAGAGAGTGTGTTTTCCTCCTTATCTTCAAAAGTCTTCAGGGAAGCTGGATAAAGTTTAATACTTTTTGAGAAGGCAGCCCGACTGGTGCGTTATTTCTGAGTGGGTCACGGTGTTAAAAGTCAGAGTGACTGTTACTGATTTTTTCTTTGGGACTGGCTGAAGCTATCCTTGCCATATGAGCAGCAGCACAAAAACGCTTCTGACAGAGAGTTTGGGCATTTGAATCATTCCACTTATCACCTTCTGGCTGTCCAATTGCTCTAGATGTTTCCACTCCCATTTTGGTAAGGAAGAAAAACATTAAAGAAATGAGGTAACCTCATAATGTTTATGTAAGGGAATGTACTTGTTTATTTGTCTTGAAATAGTTATTTCTATTTGCTTTATTAAATTAACACAGGTACAGGGCTTAAAAAGTCAAGTAACGTTAAAGAACAGACCAATTTCAACTCTTTTTGGCAGTTTCCTATCTATTTACCTCTGTATTTCCAAATCATACTCCAGTGGTTCTCATAATTTTTGTTCTCAGGACACTTTTACAGTCTTAAAAGTTATTGAGGCCCAAAAGAGGGTTTGCATATGTGAATTACATCTGAAATTATCATATTAGAAATGAAAACTGAGAAATGTTTTAAACAGGCATTTCTTATTCATTTTTAAATAACAATAATGAACATGCTAATATTAAATAATTTCATGAAAAATAACTATATTTTCAAAAAAATTTAGTGAGAAGAGTAGCACTCTTTTACATTTCTTTTTTTTTTTAATATTTTATTTATTTATTTAACAGAGAGAGAGAGATCACAAGTAGGCAGAGAGGCAGGCAGAGAGAGGGGGAAGCAGGCTCCCTGCTGAGCAGAGAGCCCGATGTGAGGCTCGATCCCAGGACCCTGAGATCATGACCTGAGCTGAAGGCAGAGGTTTAACCCACTGAGCCACCCAGGTGCCCCCTCTTTTACATTTCTTGTAAATCTCTTTAATGTCTGGCTAAATAGAAGACAGCTAGATTCTCATGTCTCTGCATTCAGTTTATTGTAGTATGTTGTTTGGGGTTGAAGCAAATTTTTAAAATCTGGCCTTATAGATATGTAGTTGGAAATAAGAGGAGTATTTCAATAGCCTTTTCAGGTAATATGGCTATTCCTGTTTGGTACTACATCAGAATTCAGCTAGCAGTGCTTTCTTAAAGGTTAGTCGCAATGTGAAATCTGAAACCATATTAATAAACTTTTATACTCTGCTATACTAAAACCCTTTGTCTGTCTTGGACTTTATGAGACTGAGGACCTTCTGTCTTGGACTTTAAATGGATAATATCATGCATTGGTAATTTGGAAAATGAGTAATACGGATTTTCCGAAAGTTGACACATTTTATTATTTAATAGTAAAAATAACACATGTTAATATCATCATTTGATTTTATAAAAAAAATCTTTAAGTATTGGGAAGCCCTAAATTCACAGTGGGGGATACAAATTTTCCAAAATTTTAACTTTTCCTTGAAAGCTCCAGTTTTTTCGTTGACAAGAAAGGTATCAGTTATTTTTATTTGAAACAAAAGGCTCATTTCTTTCATTTGTGAAAAAACATCTGCCAGACTCCCAAGTCTAAATAACCATAATTTGTCAGTTGTTCTTTCAAGTTCAAATATTGTTCTATGCATTTAATGCTTAGTTCAACTCAAAAAAAACACACACGAATGCTCTTTCATATCCTATAGAAATGCTTTGTGCTACTTCCCATTTCACCACTCAGAATATTAAAAAGATATAGGCTCAAGGTTGAGGTTTAATAAAAGTAATGATTTGTACTGCTTCACTGAGGACACTTTTTTTATATTCAAGAGACAAATATTTTATTTTATATATATATTTCAAGTAGCATGTTTGATATTTAGCCTCTTGACATTTCAATAATAGAACATATTACTGATAAAGCTATCAAAGCCACACTGAGGACATTTTTAAATGAAACTGAAAATTTTTTTAACTGTGAGCATGGAGGTGAGGAACACAACGACCACAAGTCAATTTTTGACAATGCCTTAATTTGTCCGGCTAAAGCAACTGTAACAGTTTTACCTCCTGTGGCTTTTGCACCAGCAGTGTAAATGTCAACATGGTGAAAAGGCAAATAATATTTTAATATTATATAAAAATAGCTTTGTCTTCACAGAAAGTGAACTTACTTTGAGAACTACTGTAATATACTTGTACCACTATTGCTTGGCATATTGATGTTAACTATTTTCTATTGACTTTCTGTTCCAGAAGATGGGAGTTCAGCACCTCTTTAATAAACCAGCACTTCTGTTCCTTCACTGCCTCATTATAATAATAGTACGAGGTTGTTTAAAAAATATTTTATGTGGGGCATCTCGGAGGCTCAGTTGGTTAAGTGACTGATTCTTGAGATCAGGTCATGATCTCATCTGGCCCACTCACGTTCTCCCTCTCTCTATCTCTCTATCAAAAAAAAATTAATGTTCACTTTCTTCTTAGTATGTACGTATTATTCACTGACAATCCAGGTAGGGTAAAATGAATGTTTCCTTGCTTGTACACTGTTTTTTTGTTTGTTTTGACCTGGAGTTACTTTTTTTTTAACTTTTTTTTAAATTAACATATAATGTATTATTTGTTTCAGAGGTACAGGTCTGTGAATCACCAGTCTTACACAATTCCTAGCACTCACCATAGCACATAGCCTCCCCAAAGTCCATAACCCAGCCAACCTATCCCTCCCCTCCTACCATCCAGCAACCTTCAGTTTGTTTCGTGAGAGTAAGAGTCTCTTATGGTTTGCCTCCCTCCCGATCCCATCTTGTTTCATTTTTTCCCTCCCTACCCCTCACAACCCCCTGCCCTGCCTCTCAAATTCCTCATATCAGAGCGATCATATGATAATTGTTTTTTTCTGACTTACTTTGCTCAGCATAATACCCTCTAGTTCCATCCATGCCATTGCAAATGGCAAGATTTCCTTTTTTGATGGCTGCATAGTATTCCATTGTATGCATATACCACACCTTCTTTATCCATTCATCTGTTGATGGACATCTAGGTTCTTTATATAGTTTGGCTATCGTGTACGTTGCTGCTATAAACATTGGGGTCCACATGCCTCTTCAGATTACTATATTTGTATCTTTAGGGCGGATACTCAGTAGTATGATTGCCGGGCCATAGGGTAGCTTTATTTTAAACTTTTTGAGAAACCTCCATACCATTTTCCAGCGTGGCTGCACCAGCTTGCATTCCCACCAACAGGGTAGGAGGGTTCCCCTTTCTCCCCATCCTCACTAACATCTGTCCTTTCCTGACTTGTGTGTGTGTTTGTTTGTTTTTTTTTGTCAGAGAGAGCGAGCACAGGCAGACAGAGTGGCAGGCAGAGGCAGAGGGAAAAGCAGACTCCCTGCTGAGCAAGGAGCCCGATGTGGGACTCGATCCCAGGATGCTGGGATCATGACCTGAGCCGAAGGCAGCTGCTTAACCAACTGAGCCACCCAGGCGTCCCTCCTGACTTGTTATTTTTAACCATTCTGACTGGTGTTAGGTCTCACTGTGGTTTTTATTTGTATTCTCTGGTGCCCAGTGATGGTGAGCACTTTTTCATGTGTGTTGGCCATTTATATGTCTTCTCTGCAGAAATGTCTGTTCATGTCTTCTCCCCATTTCTTGATTGGCTTCTTTGTTCTTTGGGTGTTGAGTTTGATAAGTTCTTTATAGATTTTGGATGCTAGCCCTTTATCTTATATGTCATTTGCAAATATCTTCTCCCATTCTGTCAGTTGTCTTTTGGTTTTGTTGACTGTTTCCTTTGCTGTGCAAAAGCTTTTGATCTTGATGAAGTCCCAATAGTTCATTTTTTCCCTTGCTTCCCTTGCCTTTGGCGATGTGTCTAGGAAGTTGCTGCAGCTGAGGTCAAAGAGGTTGCTGCCTATGTTCTCCTCAAGGATTTTGATGGATTCCTGTCTCACATTGAGGTCTTTCATCCATTTGAGTCTATTTTTATGTGTGGTGTAAGGAAATGGTCCAGTTTCTACATGTGACTGTCCAATTTTCCCAAGACCATTTGTTGAAGAGACTGTCTTTTTTCCATTGGACAGTCTTTCCTGCTTTGTAGAAGATTAGTTAACCATAGAGTTGAGGGTCCATTTCTGGGCTTTCTATTCTTTCCATTGATCTATGTGTCTGTTTTTGTGCCAGTAGCATACTGTCTTGATGATTACAGCTTTGTAACAGAGATTGAAGTCCGGAATTGTGATGTCGCCAGCTTTGGTTTTCTTTTTCAACATTCCTCTGGCTATTCAGGGTCTTTTCTGGTCCCATATAAATTTTAAGATTATTTGTTCCATTTCTTTGAAAAAAAATGATGGTTTTTTTTATAGGGATTGCATTAAATGTATAGATTGCTTTAGGTAGCATAGAAATTTTCACAATATTTGTTCCTCCAATCCATGAGCATGGAACGTCTTGCTCGTCCCATGGTTTCTTCGTGTCTTCCTCAATTTCTTCCATGAGGACTTAACAGTTTTCTGAGTACAGATTCTTTGCCTCTTTGATTAGGTTTATTCCTAGGTATCTTATAGTTTTGGGTGCAATTGTAAATGGGATCAACTCCTTAATTTCTCTTTGTTTTGTCCTGCTGTTGGTGTATAGAAATACAACAGATTTCTGTGCACTGATTTTATGTCTTGACACTTAACTGAATTCCTATATGAGTTCTAGCAGTTTTGGAGTGGAGTCTTTAGGTTTGTTTTTTATTTTTTTAAAGATTTTATTTATTTATTTGACAGACAGAGATCACAAGTAGGCAGAGAGGCAGGCGGGGGCGGGGGGGAAGCAGGCTCCCCGCTGAGCAGAGAGCCCGATGTGGGGCTCGATCCCAGGACCCTGAGACCACGACCTGAGCTGAAGACAGAGGCTTTTGGGTTTTCCACATAAATTATCATATCATCTGCAAAGAGTGAGAGTTTGACTTCCTCTTTGCTGAGTCAGATGCCTTTTATTTCCTTTTGTTGTCTGATTGCTGAGGCTAGGACATCTACTACTATGTGGAATTGCAGTGGTGATAGTGGACAGCCCTGCCATGTTTCTGACCTTAGGGGAAAAGCTCTCAGTTTTTCCCCATTGAGAATGATATTTGCGTGGGTTTTTCATAGATGGTTTGATGATATTGAGGTATGTACCCTCCATCCCTACACTGTGAAGAGTTTTGATCAAGAAAGGATGCTGTACTCTGTCAAAAGCTTTTTCAGCATCTATTGAGAGTACCATATGGTTCTTGTTCTTTTATTTATTAATGTATTATATCACATTGATTTGTAGTTGTTGAACCAACCTTGCAGCCCAGGAATAAATCCCATTTGGTCATGGTGAATAATCCTTTTAATGTACTGTTGGATCCTATTGGCTAGCATTTCGGTGAGAATTTTTGCATCCGTGTTCATCAAGGATATTGGTCTATAATTCTCCTTTTTGATGGTGTCTTTCTCTGGTTTTGGGATCAAGGAAATGCTGGCCTCATAAAATGCGTTTGGAAGTTTTCTTTCCATTTCTATTTTTTGAAACAGTTTCAGGAGAATAGGTATTAATTTCTTCTTTAAATGTTTGGTAGAATTACCTTGGGAAGCTGTCTGGCCCTGGTCTCTTGTTTGTTGGGAGATTTTTGATGACTGCTTCAATCTCCTTACTGGTTATGGGTCTGTTCAGGTTTTCTATTTCTTTCTGGTTCAGTTTATATGTCCCTAAGAATGCATCCATTTCTTCCAGAGTGTCAAATTTGCTTGTGTGAAGTTTCTCTTATGCTCTTATAATTGTTTGTATTTCTTTGGTGTTGATTGTGATCTCTCCTCTTTCGTTCATGATTTTATTTATTTGGGTCCTCTCTCTCTCTCTCTCTCTTTTTTTTTTTTTTGATAAGTCTGGCCAGGGCTTTATCAATCTTATTAATTTTTCAAAGAACCACCTCCTAGTTTTGCTGATCTATTCTACTGTTCTTTTGGTTTCTATTTCATTGATTTCTGCTCTGATCTTTATTATTTCTCTTCTCCTGCTGGGTTTAGGCTTTCTTTGCTCTTCTTTCTCCAGCTCCTTTAGGTGTAGGGTTAGGTTGTGTTTGAGACCTTTCTTGTTTCTTGAGAAAGGCTTGTATTGCTATATACTTTCCTCTCAGAATCACCTTTGTTGTGTCCCAAAGATTTTGAACAGTTGTGTTTTCACGTTCATTTGTTTCCATGAATTTTTTCAATTCTTCTTTAATTTCGTGGTTGACCCATTCACTCTTTAGTAGGATGCTCTTTAGCCTCCATGTATTTCAGTTCTTTCCAACTTTCCTCTTGTGGTTGAGTTCTAGTTTCAAAGCATTGTGGTCTGAAAATATGCAGGGAATGATCCCAATCTTTTGGTTCTAGTTGAAACCTGATTAGTGACCCAGGATGTGATCTGTTCTGGAGAATGTTCCATGTGTACTAGAGAAGAATGTGTATTCTGTTGCTGTGGGATGGAATGTTCTAAATATATCTGTGATGTCCATCTGGTCCAGTGTGTCATTTAAAGCCTTTATTTCCTTACTGATCTTTTGTTTAGATGATCTGTCCATTTCAGTGGGGAGGGGGGGTGTTAAAGACCCCTACTGTTATTGTATTATTGTTCTCATGTTTCTTTGATTTTGTTATTAATTGGTTTCTATAATTGGCTGCTCCCATGTTAGGGGCATAGATATTTAAAATGTTAGATTTTCTTGTTGAACTGACCCTTTAAATATGATATAGTGTCCTTCCTCATCTCTTATTATAGTCTTTGGCTTAAAATCTAATTTGTCTGGTATAGGATTGCCACCCCAGCTTTCTTTTGATGTCCATTAGCATGGTAAATGGCTTTCCACCCCCTGACTTTAAATCTGGAGGTGTCTTTGGGTCTATTTTTTTTAAGACTTTATTTGTTTATTTGACAGAGAGAGAGATCACAAGTAGGCAGAAAGGCAGGCAGAGAGAGAGGGGGAAGCAGGCTCCTTGCTGAGCAGAGAGCCCGATGTGGGACTCGATCCCAGGACCCTGAGACCATGACCTGAGCCGAAGACAGAGGCTTTAACCCACTGAGCCGCCCAGGTGCCCCGGATGTGTCTTTGGGTCTAAAATGAGTTTCTTGCAGACAGCATATCAATGGGTCTTGATTTTTAACCATTCTGATACACTGTATCTTTTGATTGGGGCATTTAGCCCATTTACATTCAGGGTAACTATTGAAAGATAGGAATTTAGTGCCATTGTATTGTCTGTAAGGTGGTTGTCACTATATATTGTCTCTTTTCCTTTCTGGTCTGTTACTTTTAGGCTCTCTCTTTTCTTAGAGGATTCTTTCAATTTTTCCCGTAGGGCTGGTTTGGTATTTGCAGATTCTTTTAGTTTTTTGTTTGTCCTGAAGCTTTTTATCTCCCCTTCTATTTTCAATGATAGCCTAGCTGGATATAGTATTCTTGGCTCCATATTTTCCTCATTTAGTCTCTGAATATATCATGCCAGTCCTTTCTGACCTGCCAGGTCTCTGTGGATAGGTCTGCTGCCAATCTAATATTTCTACCATTTTATGTTACAGACCTCTTGTCCCAAGCTGCTTTCAGGATTTTCTCTTTGTCACTAAGACTTGTCAGTTTTACTGTTAGAGGAAAGGGTATGGACCTATTTTTATTGGTTTTGAGGGGCACTCTCTGTGTCTCTTGGATTTTGATGCTTATTCCCTTCACCAAGTTAGGGAAATTCTCTGCTATAAGTCACTCCAATATATCTTCTGCCCCCCTCTCTCTTTCTTCTTCTTCTGGATCCCAATTATTCTAATATTGTTTCATCTTATGGTATCACTTATCTCTCAAATTCTGCCCTCATGGTCCAGTAGTTGTTTATCTCTCTTTTTCTCAGTTTCTTTATTCTCCATCATCTGGTCTTCTATATCACAAATTCTCTCTTCTTCTTCATTTATCCTGGCAGTTAGAGCTTCCATTTTTTATGGCATCTCATTAATAGCTTTTTAAATTTCAACTTGGTTAGATTTGGGTTCTTTAATTACTCCAGAAAGAATTCTCTAGTATTTTCCATGCTTTCTTCAAGCCCAGCTAGCACCTTGATAATTGTCATTCTGAACTCTAGTTCTGACATCTTACTAATGTCTGTATTGATTTGGTTCCCTGTATTGATTTTGATCCCTAAATCTGTATTGATTTAGCCATCAGTACTGCCTCTTGTTATTTTTTTTTTGGTGAGTTTTTCCACCTTATCATTTTATCTAGATAAGAATAGATGAATGAGAGAACAAAATACTAAAAGGGTAGCAACAACCCAAGAAAAATATACACTAACCAAATCAGAAGAGACCTGAAACTGGGGGGAGAAGAAAGGAGGAAAAAAAGAAAAAAATGATATATAGATATATATAGATATAGATATCTGGTGAATAGAACAGAGCCACACACTTGATTTTGGATGTATTTTGGTCTGTTAGAAGAAACTACCTCTCAGAATTTAAAAAAAAAGAAAAAATGTATATATATACAGAAATAAAGGTAAACATGATGCAGGAATGGAATATGACTGTAAAGATGAAAATTTAAAAATATTCTAAAAAAGAAATTGATAAGATAAGAAGTTGGTTGAAGAAAGAAAAAAGAAAGAGGAAAGAATGTGATCAGGCTGGAGACTGGAACAAAGCCATGCACTAGATTTAGGGTATATTTTGATCTATTAGAATAAACTGTATCCCAAAATTTTAAAGAGAGAAAAACCTTAATGTACACAAAAAATAAGGTTAAATACAATGAAGGAATAGAATATGACTATAACAATGAAAATTTAAAAAGATGTTTAAAAAGATATTGATAAGAAAATAGTTTAAAAAACATTAAAATAAGAAAGTGGAAAAATTTTTTTAAATAGAATAAGAAAAAAATAAAATTTAAAAAACTTAACTTTGAAAGACTAAAGAATCATGGGGTGGGGGGAAGCCATTAATTCTATGTGTTGCTTTCCCCTGGCTCTGGAGTTTTGCAGTTCTCATTGATCAGTGAACTTGGTATTGACTGGATGTTCTTGCTAACCTTCTGGGGAATGGGCCCATTGCTGTGATTCTCAAATGTCTTTGCTGGAGGAGGATTTGTACCACCCTTGCCTGGGGCCAGGCTAAGTAATCTGCTCAGTTTTGCTCTTGGTAGCTTTTTTTCCCTGAATGCTTTCCATACAGCTTTGGAGGATGGGAATGAAAATGGCGGCCTCTTACTCTCCAGCCCTGTAGGAGCCGAGAGCTCAGGGCCCCACTCCTCAGTGTGCCCTCAGGGAAAAGCCGTCAATCATTCCTGTCTCCCTTGTCTCCAGCTGCACTCTGTGCTCACCAGGTCTGTGACTGAGCATTTCTATCTCCCGTGCACAGCCCCATTTGGAGTCTCCAAACCCAGGAGATTCCTGCAGTGCAGTCCCACACCAGTCTTCCCAGAGGAGGAAGGAGAGGATCTCCCTGGATCTGCCACTTGTGGGGTCCCTGCTCAAAGAGCAGGTGTCTGGCTGTGTCTTGGATCATGGTTTAAGGTAACCCCAAGCTGAGAGCCCATTTCTCAGCTTCGTCTCTGAGGCCAGCTTCCCCTCTCTGATACCTGGCAGGTCTACCATCCTCAGACACCCCTGGACTTTTTGTGACCTCGAGGGTCATGAGACCACACCACCAGGGCTCCACCATCCCCAGCCCTCCACACCCCTACCCCCCACTTAGCCTCTGGAGCGACGTCCCTCAGTGGAGCAGACTTCTAAAAGTTCTGATTTTGTGCCCCACTGCCCTACTGCTTGCTGGGAGCCGGCCCTTTCCCCCACAGTCTGTCTTCCCATGTATCGCCTCAGATTCACTTCTCTACACATCCTACCTTCCAGAAAGTGGTTGATTTTCTGTTCCAAGAATTGCTGCTCTTCTTCTCTTTGATCTCCTGTTGAGTTTGTAGGTGTTCCGAATGCTTTGATAACTGTCTAGCTGAACTCCTGGGACCTGACGATATTTAGGTCTCCTGCTCCTCCACCATCTTGTGCTCTCTCTCTCTCTTTATGTGCTTAGTTCTGTGGTCCTATCACAAATTTGTCTCAACTCTCCAATATATTTGTAAAGTGTTTCCTAAATATTCGGTTTCATGCGGGTGAGCCATCAGGCCCATTTGTTTCTCTCTAGAGAAATCTCTCCAGAATCCTCTTCCTCTTGTTCTAATATGGAGCAGCTGCTTATGCAGCCAGCAACTCAGCCTTCATCCCAGGGGATCCCCTAACTTTCAGAAGAGAGGATGCCACATGCTGTGGGGATCTCTATGTGCATTTCCCAAACTTGAGATCAGTTACCTTATTTTAAGTTCTCATCCCTGTTATTAGCGTGTTTCTACACCCAAACTTGTGTCTCCAAATTCTGAAACATATAGGGTTGTACAGCACAAATTGGCTTCTTTCATTGACATCCACAAACAGACACTTGATTTTCAGATTTCTTGACTCTCCTGGCTCCTCAATCTACTTTCTACCTTGTAAAAGTTCTTAAGATCTCAGTATTGCTCTCATCTCCCTTCTCAGTCTTTTGGTTCTTGCACTTTTATACCTTTTAAAAATCCCTTTATTCTCATTTTAGGGGCATTTCAGGAGGGGAGTAAAGGTAAACACATGTGTTTAATACATCATGTTTGACTGGATGGTCACTGTATTTAGAACTACACATGCTCTGAGGGTTTGTTCATATAAGCTCCTCAGGGACTTTTTCTTTTTAATATTTTATTTATTTATCTGAGAGAGGGAGAGAGAGTGTCAGCAGGGGAAGGGCAAAGGGAGAGAGACAAGCAGATGCCCCACTGAGCAGGGAGCCCAATGCACGGCTTGATCCCAAGTCCTTGAGATCATAGCCTGAGCTGAAGGCAGACACTTAGCCAACTGAGCCACCCAGGTGCCCTGTAAACTCCTTGGGGTCTTATTGAGATTTATGCCTTGGAGATTTACAAACCCAGTTCAGTAGCTACATATAGCACTGTCACAACAGATCAAAAACTGGCATAGAATTTGGTGAATTTAATACCAAAATTCTTACAAAATATTAACTATCAATTTTTCTATCATTTGGTCTTTCAACAAATGCAACACATATTTTCTGAGTATCTACCATGTGTCAGGGCACTGATGTAGTTGTTGGGATTACATTGGTGAATAAAACTAATAATGTCCTGTCATGGACACTTTACAATCAAGTGGTGGGGGCCCTCACAAGAGCAAAGCAAACTGATTTCAGATAACAGGTTCTGTGAAGATCCCTGCCTCTGCCAACACATGCCATTCTCTCTGTGTGTCTCTGTTTTCACATAGGGTTTTCCTCTTCTTAAAGAACCCCATTCATACTGGGTTAGGACCCATTCTAGTGATTTCACTGTAACTTGATCATGTCTGCAAAGATCCTACTTCCAAGTAAGGTCACACTCCCAAGTACTGGCATTTAGCACTTCAACATATCCTTTGGGGAAAGATAATTCAATCCCTAACAACCCACATATTTTACAAAAACACTCTTTTAAGTTCACTATCCTGTACCTTCCTCTTAAAATTTTAACTATATATCTTGGGGTTCTTTCCATATTGATGCATAGTGATCTTTCTCAATCTCTTTTCACAGTTGCAGAGTGTTCCACTATGAGGTATGACCTGATTTTTGGTCATAATTACTTCCCATTAAAATGAACAGTGATTGGGACGCCTGGGTGGCTCAGTTGGTTAAGCCGCTGCCTTCGCTAAGGTCATGATCCTAGCGTCCTGGGATCGAGTCCCACATCGGGCTCCTTGCTCGGCAGGGAGCCTGCTTCTCCCTCTGCCTCTGCCTGCCACTCTATCTGCCTGTGCTCTCTCTCTCTCTCTCTCTGACAAATAAATAAAGAAAAAAATTTTTTAAAAAGATTTATTTGTTTATTAGAGAGAGACGGAGAGAGACAGCACATGTGCATGAGCAACAGAGAGGTGCAGAAGGAGATGGAAGGGGAGAGAATCTCCAGCAGGCTCCTGGCTGATCACGGAGCCCATTGCAGGGTTTGATCTCACAACCCTGAGATCATGACCTAAGCCGAAATAAAGAGGTGGATGCTTGACTGGCTGAGCCACCCAGGTGCCCCTAAACATTATTATATGTATTATTTTATGTAAATTTTTGGCCAAAAAACTATAATAAAAATTTCTAACTTCAAGTGTGTGGAATCAAAATAAAATACCATAACCTATGGAAACATACTTCGGTTATTTGCCAAAGTTGGGCCACTATTGAAGAATATTACCCATCCTCCTTACTATGACGACTCAAGTAACCCAACAAAATAATTTTCATTTAGTAGGTCAGATGCAATTTCATAGTAGAGAATGATTGCACTCAACCTCATGAACTTTTAATATTCCTTAGATTCTCTCCAGATAAGCAAAGGAGCATTTACTTAATGCATAGGATGGAAAGCTGTATATCTTTTTAGGAGAAGCCAAGTTCCACCTCAAAGATCTAGTTCCTTGTGGTTTTCTGGATTTACTTTCTCATGCATATGCTTTTAGTTGTATCTTTTTTTTTTTAAGATTTTATTTATTTGTTTATTTATTTTAGAGAAGGAGAGTACAAGAGGAGGGGGAGGAAGAGAGCAAGAGGGACAAACAGACTTCCTGTTGAGCATGGAGCCTGACTCAGGGCTCGATCTCACAAACTTGAGATCATGACCTGAGCCAAACCCAGAGTCAGGCACTTAACCAACTGAGCCCCTCAGACACCGCACTCAGTTGTGTCATTCTTGATAGGAGCTATTTTCCAAATTTCTTGAATAAAGTATCAATGTAGTTTGAATATTGCCAACGCTTCTTATTGTTACAATCAAATTACACCATTTAATGCTCTGATTCTAAGTTGTCACAGTTTTCCTCTTAGGGAACATCTGGAGCATTTATGCTATTAATTTTCACACTTCAGTCATGTGCAATATTCCCTTCTTTGCAGGTGGTACTGTGAAGGAAAGGAGCTTGAAAATTCCCCAGACATTCATATTGTCCAGGCAGGAAGTCTACACTCATTGACCATTGCTGAAGCCTTTGAAGAAGACACAGGACGCTATTCCTGCTTTGCTTCTAACATCTATGGGACAGATTCAACCTCTGCTGAGATTTATATAGAAGGTAAAACAAAATACTCTTACAGCATGGCCCTTATTGGTAAGACATATTTACAATAAATACTTATCGAAGGCCTACTGTACCACACATTCTTCTAGGGAGTGGGGACAATAGCAGTGAGCCAAACAGAAAAAAGTTCATGGACAGATGGAATTTACACTGTAATGAGAGAGACAAAAAAATAAATGAGATAAATAAAATATATAATATAATAGGTATATGAAATGATTCTGATCACCAATTCCAACCTGTGTGTGGTATGTGGGGTTGGGTGTCCTACAATTTAACTCAGTTCTAACATCACTTACCTGGATTTAGTGTTAGATCCAGCAGGTTAAGGACTTAGTTCTACAAGATGGCTCCTACCTCACTTCAGATGCCAATCACAAGTATTGGGCCCCCAGATAACCCACAACTTCTGTCTCACTTGGCTACAAATTGGAGGTTTCCACAACCCCCTCCTTGGGTTCAATTAATTTGCTAGAGTGGCTCACAGAACTCAGGGAAAAGGATGATAAAGAGTATAGATGAACAGCCAAATGAAGAGATACATAGAGTGAGGTCTTAGGTGGTCTGGAGTGCATGAGCTTCTGTACCTGTAGAGTTGAGGTGTGTGGCTCTCCCAGTGTGAATGCAGTGGTGCATTTGCCAACCTGGAAGATTTCCATGCTACTGGGATTTTATGGAGGCTTCCTCATGTAGGCATGATCAATTATTGTCTCCATTTCCTGCCCTTCTCCCCTCTTAGGAGACTGGTGGGGAGGGCTGAAAATTCCAAGCTTCTAATCATGGCTTGGTCTTTCTGGTGACCAGACCCCATTTAGGAGCCAACCAGAGTCACTTCATTAGAACAAAAGATGCTCTTGTGCTCTTATCACTTAGAAATTTGTAAGAGTTTTAGGAGTTCTATGGGGTTCAAAGACAAATGTTAGAACAAGATATGCTCATGACTTAGGAAATTATAAGAGTTTTAGCAGCTCTGTGCTGGGAACTGGGGGCAGAGACCAATAGATATATTTTCTGTATCTCACAGTATATGTAACACTACAGAAGAAATAGAAAGCAAGAAAAAGGGATAGAAAATACACATATGTGTGCATATTTGCTTGAGTGTGCACGTGCATGAGTGTGTGGGTGGGGGATGGGGGCTGTTGTTCTACAGATAGCATAGTCAGGGAGGACCTCACTAACCAGGTGACCTGAGTGAAGACCTAGAGGAAGGGAGGGAGTGAGCCACAATGATATTCAAGGGAAAACTACTCTAAATGGAGAAATCAGTAGTACACTGACCCTGAGGTGGGAGTGAACCTGTGTTTAGGTATGGAGGTGAACCAATGTGGCCTAGATGGAGGAAACAAGGAAAAAAGTAACAGATGAAGTCAGAAGTTCAAGGTGGTGTAGAGGGGGAAGGAGGCAGGTAAACAGATCATACTGGTCTTTGTAGGTCATTGTAAGGATTCTGGCTTTTACTCTAAGGGAGATGGGAAGCTGTAGAGGATTCTGAGCAAAAATGTGACATACTCTGACAGCTTTTAATGAGGTCACCCTGGTTCCTGATTGAGAATATACCTCAGGGAGTCGAGGGTAGAAGCAGGGAGACCATTTGGGAGCATTGGACAGGCATTTACATCAGCACCAAATTTACATGACTAACTTTAGGGAAGAAATCTTTTCATGTTCCTTATATATCTACCTAAGTTTTTTTTTTTTCCTTTTTATCTCATCTCTGAGTTTTTTCAGAGAATGGAAAAGAATAAAGAACTATTCTTTAGCACTTTTATCATCTATAATACCTTATGTATGCTTGGTTTTAGCACTTAAATATTGTATTATTTTGGTATAAATGCTCATTTGCCAACTAGATTATAAAGCTGGAACTGTCTCATTCCTTTTTATATCTTTAATACCTTATGTAATACCAAATATATAGTGAATATTTGATAAACATTTATTGAATAGATGCATAAATAATGATAATAATGAGTAATGCATGATATATATGTGTTATATGTTTTTATCTGCAAATTTTTTAAGTATAATAAATACCTCCAGATTTATATCTCCAGTTATATCTTCCTGGAATTCACTATCTTGAGAAGTAAATCCAAGATCAAAGCTTTGCTAGCCGTGCTGAGATTGGATTGCTGATTTTTTAAATTTGTGGCAACAGGGCTTCAAACACCCCCACTCCCAAGATGAAGTATGACTTGTTAATATTAGGGTTGGGCGGAAGAGCATCCACCTACACCTACAATGTTCAGAATCCAATGTAATCCCTCCTTTTATTTAATCTGTGTAGGCCAAAAGCAAGAGGATTTATGGACAGCATAAAAGATCTGCAAAAACGGCTCTGTTAGAGGCATAAGCTGGTGTCTTATATATAAGTACATTTGACATGTAGGCTGGTTAATTTGAACTCTGTCACTAACTGGCCATGTGACCTTGAACAAGTCCTTCAACTACATAGGATCTGTTTCTCATCTGTAAAATTGGGTGTTAGTGTAGGAAATCACTGAGTTCATATCTAGGTCTGAAATTCTATAGGTCTTCAAATGCCTAGGAACTGGTTTAAGAAATTATTGTCTTTAAGATTTCATATCTTGTTTTTACTTTTCCAGGGGTTTCTTCTTCTGACTCAGAAGGGGACCCTAACAAGGAAGAAATGAATCGGTAATTCTAATTTTCTATCTTATGGCTTTAGCATCCTCAGATCCTGAGAAAGCTGCTATTTGGTTTAGTAGAACTTGAAAAGGGTGGCTCCAGGGTATGACCTCAAAAAGTAAATATTGAGTGGATTTAGAGAACTCTACTTCTTTTGCTTTAAGTCTTTCCTAGAAGAAGAATTTTAATATTGCCAATATTTTTAAAATGAGGCATCACCTGTCATCATACTTATATCATCATGCTATATCATACTTACAACTACAGAGTAATAAGCAAATAGTCCAGTGCTTCAAAAAAATTCATGTTTTGTGACTAGATATTAGCATTCAAAAGAAACAAAACCTGGTTACCTTAAATTATATATGTGAGTGATGTAAGTAAGTCAAAACCTTTTTG
This sequence comes from Mellivora capensis, assembly GCA_004024625.1. Classification (NCBI taxonomy): domain Eukaryota; kingdom Metazoa; phylum Chordata; class Mammalia; order Carnivora; family Mustelidae; genus Mellivora; species Mellivora capensis. The sequence continues at coordinate 20,938 of PISX010012412.1, read as the reverse complement.
TTAAACAATTATACTTAGTACTGAACAAAGTTACATCTATCCATTCTTAACTTTCCCAACCATCAGTTAAGCACCTACTCTACACCAGGCACTTCATTAGACACATGTGTAATAAGAAAAATCAGATGCTTCCTACTTTTGAGAGGTTCACAGTTTACTAGAGGGAAATACATAGCAAATATAGCAGGAGATGTATAACAAGCATATAGAAAGCAACAGTAATAAAGTATAATGATATAATCATGGGCAGGACTTGGCACAAAGGTCTCTTTATTGGTTGGGAAGGGTCCGGAAAGGCTTCACAGAGTTGGTGACCTTGAGCTGAGTCTTAAAAGAGCAGTAGGTGGACACCCCCAAACAAGGAAGGAAAGAACATTTTCAGGCAGAGGAAACTGTGGACAGAAGGCATGGGACCTGAAACGGATGCAAATTCCATTCTCTGAGATTACCTGAAACAAACAACATTTGGAAGACTGGTTAGAGTTGTTGACTTGTGTTTGCAAATTCTGTCCTCCCCTACAGAGGGGAAGCTCCTTCAGGGCAGAGATCATGTCTTAGTCTTTTTTTTTATTATTTTATTTTTTTTAAAGATTTTTTTTATTTATTTGACAGACAGCGATCACAAGTAGTCAGAGAGGCAGACAGAGAGAGAGGAAGGGCAGCAGGCTCCCCGCCAAGCAAAGAGCCCAATGTGGGACTCGATCCCAAAACCCTGGGATCATGACCTGAGCCGAAGGCAGAGGCTTTAACCCACTGAGCTACCCAGGCGCCCCATGTCTTAGTCTTTAAAATACCTTTGTGTATGCTTGCCTTGGAATAGAAACAATAATTTGCTTTTAGTTTTTTCACAGATATGAAAGTTCATAACCAGAGCAAATGAATTCTCCCTTTTAACTATTCCTTATTGTTCTCGTGGCTTCTAGTCAATTCCTACTTCTTTCCTGCCTCTTTATGCCAGCCACCTTCTTATGGTTCCTCCAGCCCTTTTCTCCCTCTCATGGCCTCCAAACTACAACCAGACATTTTCTAAAAGATAATTCTGATCCTCTCATTTCCCTAACTTAAAAAAAAAGTGTATTATCAATGGGAAAATAAAAACCAAGCACAAGGGGAGCCTGGATGGCTCAGTCAGTTAAATGTCTGCCTTCAGCTCAGATCATGGTCCCAGGGTCCTAGGTTAAACCCATATTGGACTGGGCTCGTTGCTCAGCAGGGAGCCTGCTTCTCCTTCTCCTTTTGCCTGCTGCTCCCCCTGCTGTATTCTCTCTCTCTCTCTCTGTCAAATAAATAAATAAAATCTCAAAACAAACAAACAAACACAACATGAACAACATTAAAAAAAAAGTTAACATGACATACAAAGCCTGATTGAGTAGAGTATCAACCAGGCTTTCCTGCTTCCTCCTCCTTTCTGCCACCTCAGGTTCCCTACGTTGTTCCTATCTCATTCAAACTATGTATAGTTTATGTTCATCCCTTTGTTCAAGTCATTCACTTTGCTAGGAATGCCCTCTCTCCTCTGCCTGGAAAACTATGTATCCTTCAAGACACAGTCAAGTTCTCTAAAAAACTCTTCCTCCACCGCACATTCCTAACTTCTTCCTCAAGTCTCTCATAACATGGTTTACAAGCCTCATGGGCAGGAATTTTGATATACAAAGTTGAATAAGTAAGAAATATCTTGGTTGATTATTTTCTTTAAATCTACTTTTGCTAGTTAGGATTTAGCTTCAGTTCTGTGTAATACAGACCCCAAATGACAGGAATGTAAATAAGAGAGATATTTATTTCTCATTTACATAAACATATGGATTTGGCTTGTAGAATGGCTCTACGTTTCACTGGATTCCAGTGGCTTCCAGCTTCATTTCATTCTAAGGGATAGCCTCATCTTAGTCTCAGATTGCAAGTAATGAACGGCATTCCCCACCCCCCTCTTGTCATTTCTCTTAGATCAACATACATCACTATTCTTCATATCCCGTAACTAGAGAGTAGTCATGTGGCCATACCTAGATTAATGAAGGTCAAGAAATCCAGTCTTTATTTAGAATAGCCATATAAAGAAATCAGGAATTCTATTATTGTAGAAGAAGAAGATGGATGCTTTGGGGACACTGATAGCCTCTACATCACTGCATAATTCTGTTTCTGAAACCCCACCCTTCTGGGCTGGGAAAAAAATTCGATCACTCATTATTGGCCATCTCCTTCCTCCTCCACAGCTTTACAAAGATGATATATATATATCATCTTTGTACATATATATATATATAGACATAGACATTGTGTTTGATATTAAACTCTGCTCTAATCATCTTACATGAATTACCTTTTTTAACCCTCACAAAAAAACCTCTGAAGTAAGAATTATTATTTCCACATTTTAGAGATAAAGGAGCTGAGGAAGAGGGAGGTAACACCTGGACAAAAGGGAAGCCCATCCTGTCATAAGTCATCTATCCCTATGGGATATGGGAGGGAGTCTTATCTCCCAGACCTCAAGGTCCCTTCAAGTCCGGCGCTTTGTTGCCTCCTGACATGCTGGGGTATTGATATCTTTAGTACTACTGGGAGCCTTTTAATTAGAGGGGTTGCCATCCCCTCTGAACTCTGGTTCTCCCTCTTGTCAGGTTCTCTGACAAGATCCTCAGACCTCTCTCTTCTTCACAGCAAAACTAAAATAATCTCCCTTCCACAGTCTTCTTGTGACTACTTCCTGGCTCTCTTGCCCTTCAAATAATCTTTTTAATTTAATTTAATTCGTGTAAACTTGAGCTTGTTGACTCAGGCTATTTCTGCTTTATGCCACGCCAAAATGCCAGAAGCATATGTTTATGAAGCCTGGACTTTTACTTGGAATGGAAGGGGGAGGGAAAATATAGAGGAAAATACAACAACAACAAAAATCTCAAGTAATTATCTTATGCAATTGTCTGCTTGAATCTCCGTTAGTTATGAATATTCTTAAGTCCCCAGCTGAGGTCAACTAACTCAAGGACGGTAATGGCATCTTTTTTATCATCTTCCTGTTGACATTGCCTATCAACATGTATCGTAAAAAGGGACACCTGGGTGGCTCAGTTGGTTAAGCTTCTGCCTTTGGCTCAGGTCATGATCTTGGGCTCCTAGGATCGAGTCTTGCATCCAGCTCTCTGCTCAGCAGAAAGTCTGCTTCTCCCTCTCCCTCTCCCTCTCTCTCTTACCCTCCCTGTGCACTTTCTCTCCTTCTTTCTCAGATAAAGAAATAAAAATCTTTTTTAAAAGTGTATATTAAAGAAGTGTAAGCATTTGTGGAATATTGTTGAACAAAAATTTTTAGTACATCTAACTTGCAAGAAGTGATGACATTACTAGCTTTTCTGAAAGAATTTTCAAAAACAATGATAGGTCTGTTTTAAAATCTATATTTTAATCCTTTCTCAGAATCCAGAAGCCAAAAGAGGTACCATCTACTCCCACTACTTCTGCAGCCATTCCTTCAGCAGCACCCCAAGCCCAGCATGTGGTGGCCCAGCCCAGGGTGTCAACCATCCAACAGGTATAGAGTCTAAGTGAAACACAGGAGCCATGGACTGTGATGAGCAGGCACTGTGACCATGGCCGTCTTGTATGGCATGATTGTATTCTCCTCTGTGGCAACTTCATGACTTCGGGCAACACACTTCCACGATCATGATAAAGGCGTTTCTTATTGTTGTGGGAACATATTCTCTAGCTTCACAGGCAGATTTCACGGGAAAAGAAACTCTTTACTAAGTAGTCTTGATATTCCAGTTTAATGAAGGGCATTGGTTAGGTATACAAAGAGTTGCCAGCTCTCACACTGGCCCAGGCAGGACACTATATCATGAAACTCAGTTTCATGGAGTTGCAAATAATTCTACTTTCTAATATACAACAACCAGGAAATGATTTTTTTTTAGAAAGCATTTAATGCTCTCATCCTTCAAGTTAATGATGGTGATTATTATAATAATGATGATTATAATGCATGCTTATTGTAAAAACATTCAAAAGATATAGAAGTATATTCAATAAAACCTTGGTCAAGATATTACTCCCATGCCCCAACTCCTCAGAGGTACTTTTTGTTAATAGTTGCTAGCAGATAGTTCTAGGCATTTTCTGTGCACGTATATGAATATATATAATATTTTAAAAATATGAAGTCATACTAATCTAAGTATATTTGTAATTGAAATATTTATTTGTTATTGATATATTTATTTATCTATGAGTAAACATATTGATCTGCAACTTTAAAAAAGTTCAAACAGAGTTTCTTATTTAATCCATTTAATAATGTAGAGGGGTCACATTTTAGTTCTAACCCAGTAGTTTTCAAGCGGTGGTATGTGGAGACTCAGGTTTTATGGAACTTCCTCAGGGGTTTAGGGTTTATTACAACCAGTAGAACTCTCTCTATATGTTGAGGCTGTGGGGATAGACAGCACTTATTTATAACCACCATGACCTAGAAAGAAATACAATCAATTCAGTATCAAATTTGAAGTCTGTGGTTTATAGACTTAGAAAGGTCAGTCTTTTGGTTTTAGAATAATTGCATATACAAAATGCTATAGACTTGTTTCATCTATCATCTAGGTAGTAATCATGGTGACAATGAATCTATTGTTGGTTCCCTTCTAATAGTGTCAGAGCCCTACCAACTATCTGCAAGGATTGGATGGAAAACCTATCATTGCAGCTCCTGTGTTTACAAAGGTAATAAAAATATTCCTTCTTTCTGTCATGGCTTTAAACAAAGCACAGTACCCACACAAAATTGTAGGATCCAAGATTTACTGACTTAGCTCAGGATTTTGGTCTTTAATAAGTACTGTGTAGGGTTTGGGGGGTTTTGGTAGTTGTTACCAGGTCATTTCAAGTCCCAGATTTTTAATACTGGTTTGCATAATGAGAGGGATGTCTTCCCCACTCACCACATTGATCTCTATATGGCCAATTTATTGCTGTTAAATGAAGTAGCCACACCTAAGGGTCAAGTGATAAGTTTCTAGCCACTCCAAAGGTTTCCTACTCCAAAGGTTTCTCTGAACTTTCAGAAGAATCAGGTTGCAGGCACATGTCTCTAGTGTTTAAGGCAATGGAGTTAAATGATCTTAGGAGGCTTAACATAAAGGAACACTCTAGGACAAAGAACTTTCTTCTTCTAGTCCACCGTATCAACTATTGTGGTAGCATCAAATTCTGAGTCTCACAATTGTTGTATTCAGAACTGGAAAATTTACTCAAGCACTTCATTTACAAATGAAAACACAAGGGAGGGCCAGGGACTTGAGGCAGTTTATCCAAGGTCAGAAAGGGAGTTAGTAGCAGAATCAGGACTAGAAACAAGTTCTACCAACTCCCAGTTTATTATTCCTACCTTTATATAACATGCTTTGTTTATGTGTTGCCCGAGACAATAAATTTAAAGGTGAAAATTGAGCCACATTTTTTTTTGGTGTTATGAAGACCACATGGATGAAATCCGTACCTGGATTTATAGCTTATTGTTTATATGAATGCCAAAGTGAGGCCCAAAGAGATTTTGTCCTGTCAGAAGTATGTTTTAGTTTAGAGCAGTGGTTCTCAATCAGAGTTAACTTTGCCCCACAAGGAGACATTTGCAATGTTTGTAGATATTGATGGTGGTTACCACCAGGAGATCGTGCTGTTGGCATCCAGAGATGCTGCTAACCATCCTGTGATGTACACAATGACAGCCTCCTTGGGGGTGTCCTGATTGGGTGGGGGCCAGTGGGTGTGTGTGGTAAAAAAAAATTCAGCCAAGGCAGAACAAAGGAGATGGAAGTTAATTGACTATCCTGCAAGGGAGCTGCGGGCAGGACAGCGAAGAAGAGACTGTCTATGAGGCAGTGGTAAGGAGCTATAGTTATAGGGTGGAGTGAGGGTGTATGGAGATGTATGGAATTTTCCCTTTTTTGGTAATCTTAGGAAGTATGCCAGGTAGTAAGGAGCCCATTGGTCTGTTAGGAACTATGATTTAATGAGCCTGTTTGCATCAGCTGGGTAGGCCCTTCAACCATTGCTCAAGCCTGTGGCCTAAAAGCAGCGTCTACACCTCCCACAATAAAGAATCATCCAACCCAAATTATCAATTGTCCTGAGGCTGAGGAAGAGCAAAATGGCAAAAATGGCATATTTTCCAAAGAGTATGAACCCCGAAGAAAGAGCTAAATGTACAACTTCCACGGAAACATCAGTTTTAGGAAAGTTCTATTGTATCACCTCATCTCAGATGGTTTTCCAAAGTCAAGCAGAGTCTAGAGTGACATTTATCCATATCCATGTCAGTGGGGCAGACATTCTTACGTGAAGCAAGATGCCTCTCCATATATCAGGTTCATTTCTTGTAATCTGCTTTTGGAATTTCAGCCTTACTATTTTCAAAGACTTGAGGTAGGAAAGCAACATATCTATGACTTAGAGAATACAAGATTTTTGAAGAAGAGTTATAAGTAGTCCTTTGTATAGATTTGTATGTGTGTGTGTGTGTGTGTGTGTGTACGCATGCAGGCATATGGGCATGCACATGTATGTAATACAGCCAACAGAGCTACCTCTAATTAACTCTTATTTCAATACCAAGTCACCTAGCCTTAAAACAGAGCTTATGTGCCACAGAATCTGGACTTTTAAAAAAGATTTTATTTATTTATTTGAGAGAGAGAGCAAGAGAGCACGAAGAGGGGAGAGGAGCAAGGGGAGAGGGAGATGCAGACTCTCTGCTGAGCTGGGAGCCCAACACAGGCCCAATCCCAGGACCCTGAGATCAAGACCTGAGCCAAAGGCAGACGGTTAACTGACTGAGCCACCCAGGTGCCCCAAATCGGGATGTTTTAATTTTTCATGCCCTTTTGTCACACCCTAGAGACAGTGCTGACTCTTCAAAAGCAACTAAACCACAGAATAAGTTATACCCAGTGCCAGCTGAAGTGTCCACTCTCCTCTTCCTCATCACCACCCGCCGAGCCAGACACCAAACAGGTGTCCTTGTCTCCTGCTCACTTTCAAACCTTCCCAGGTGTCCTGTCTTCCCTGCATCTGAATCACCTGGTACATACCTTTGGAACAACAATTGGCACACTAATGAAGCTGTTTGCACACACACAAGCGCCTTGAAGCCTATCTCCAATATCTAGATGGAAGTCCATGAAGGAAACAATAGGTCCAAAGCCATATTATATTCCAATAAATCCAATAGGACTTTAGCACTTTTTTACATTTAATTTTCATGGGCTGGTTAAATGAACAGGCTTAGTGGCTTTTGTGTGGTGACTCTGATACCTCCTTGCGATTAGATACTCTCATGGGCAGATTCATATTTGCTTTGACAAATAAAAATGGGAAAATAAATCAGTCATTAGTTACATCCCAGTAAAATTAGTAAAACTTGAGACTATCATGGGTCCAAATGCATTGAGTACACCTAGCTTTGCCTAGCCTACTTTAAACATGCTTGGAACACTTATATCAGCCAGCAACTGGGCAAAATCATCTAATAGAAAGCCTATTCTATAGTAAAATGTTGAATATCTTGTAGAATTTGTTGAATACTGTACTGAAAGTGAAAAACAGAAAGGCTTGATGCTTACAGAACGGTTGTTTGCCTTCGTGATGGCATGGCTGACGGGGGGCTGCCACTCAGCCCTCCTATCTGTCATCACAAGAGAGGAGCACACAGCATATCGCTAGGCCAGGAAAACATCAAAAATTCAAAATCTTTCACAGTTTCTGCTGAATGTGTATCCCTTGGGCATCATCATAAATTTGAAAAATTGTAAGTTGAACCATATAAAGTCGGGGACCATCCGTGTATGGCGTTTGTTAGATAAATCTCCAAAAACATTAGGTCCGTGGTGGGAAAACAGTCCTTGATACAAAGACCCAAACTCTGATTAGGCTTTCTCAACCCTCAGGAGATGTGCTTTTGCCTCCATAAATGGGCTCAGGATTGCTCAGACGTAGGGCACAGGGATAGGCTAGGCTGTGGCTCAGATTCCAGACAGACTTATCAGCAACAGTGTGCTTGCGTTAGTTTCCACCAGTGAGGGCAGAATTGAGGTCATAGTCACTGCCAGTGTCAGAAAATTTCTGAGTCAGGGCCACCGATGACGGTAATCACATGGCATGAGCCATGAGAGCTGATCTTACGCATACGTTTGTTTGGGTTATTCCTGCTGTATTTACTTCTTTAGGGACTTCTGGCATTCTAACGCCTATGATTGATTTTCTATACTGCCCAACAAAGCATTTCTTTGCCAGTAATGGCAAGAAGCTATTTTTCTAAAGCAAAAATTAGAGAGCTGAGTTTTATTTAACTCCTTGTGCCTCCTTTGGTGATAGGGAAGTACTAGCATTATCTTCTTTTTTTTTTTTTAAAGATTTTATTTATTTGACAGAGGGAGAAAGATCACAAGTAGGCAGAGAGGCAGGCAGAGAGAGAGGGGGAAGCAGGCTCCCTGCTGAGCAGAGAGCCTGATGCGGAGGCTCGATCCCAAGACCCTGAGATCATGACCTGAGCCGAAGGCAGAGGCTTTAACCCACTGAGCCACCCAGGCGCCCCATTATCTTCTTTTTAAAGAAGGTTGAAATGAAAAGGAGGGCTGCCCAGCAAAACAGTGGTAGCTTGAGAGACTACCATATCTGGTTCACTGCTCTACTTCTAGGTGATGCCTATATTTTAAAAATATTTTATGGAGGGACGCCTGGGTGGCTCAGTTGGTTGGATGACTGCCTTTGGCTCAGGTCATGATCCCAGAGACCCAGGATCAAGTCCCGCATCGGCCTCCCAGCTCCACGGGAATCTGCTTCTCCCTCTGACCTTCTCCTCGCTCATGCTCTCTCACTGCCTCTCTCTCAAATAAATAAATAAATAAAATCTTTTAAAAAATATATTTTATGGAAATAGACTATCCTCCATCTTCTATACAGGATCAAAAGCACTCTCACTCTATTTATGGGGGAGAAAACAGAGCTCACACTTCTTGAGTGCGAAGGGAGGTATATGATCAAATTAGATTAGAATCTTACTGCTCCCGCTGCTCCCAGTCCGGCAGCAGCTGCCCTGGCCAGCTTTCAAGGCTCCAACCGCCCTGGCTCCAGCTGCTTCAGCAGTAATTTGAAGAGTGCAAGGGGGCAGGGGAAGTGAGAATTTGAAGAGCACCTCAATATATAATAGCAGAAGCAGGAAAACCCTGAAATATCTGGGCCAGTGGCCGGATCCAGATTTCTAAAGATTACATGGCTTCCCCCGACCCTCCCCAGCCCCACAATGCCAGAAACTTTCTGGCTCAACTGTTGCTCTGGGCACCTGTGCCCACCAAGGGGTAAAAATGTCTTCCGTCAAACAGTTCTTTATCCATAAAAACTCCTTTGAACCAACTCCAGCCTAAAGCACTATCCACGTTCACTTGCAGCCTCTCTCTCCCAAGGTACACAAATATCAACTGGATTAAAAAAGGAATAAACTGGGGTACCTGGGTGGCTCAGTCAGCTAGGCATCCAACTCTTGATTTTAGCTCAGATCATGATCTCAGGGTTGGGAGATTGGACCCTGTGTGGGGCTTGCACTGGGTGTGGAGCCTGCTTTAGATTTCCTCTCCCTCCCACCTGTATCCCCCCCACCAACTCTTTAAAAAAAAGTTGGGGGAGCATCTGGGTGGCTCAGTCAGTTAAGCATCTGCCTTCGGCTCAGGTCATGATCCCAGGGTTCTGGGATGGAGCCCTACATCAGGCTCATTGTTCAGTGGGAAGCCTGCTTCTTCCTCTCCCACTCCCCCTGCCTGTGTTCCCTCTCTTATTGTCTCTTTCTGTCAAATAAATAAATAAAATCTTTTTTAAAAAAGAATAAAATACCAGTATGAACCTTATAGCTCTTATCTTTTAACCAATAAGGGAGATGTCCTTTCTCAAGGTTATCCCTATATTATATTTTTGGGTATAAATCTAAGCACAAACTATCTCCTTTCAGCTCACATTTAAAGCACCTGGCACAGCGCCTGGCATGTAGTAATATTGATCCAGTGGTGAATCACTTCCATTTCAACTAAATAAAGAATTATTGCTTTCATTGTTTTGTGGCTTCAGAGTATCTTTAGGAGGAATAGAGAAAAAAAAAAGTCCCATATCAAATGGTTATGGAAGAAATGCTTCTCAAGACTTTGTGCTGTCAAATCACCCTACAAAGAATGTCTTTCCAGGTGATCAGTGGTGAAGACACACAAGACAGATTTACCCTTTGGATACTGTTTACCTCAGGAGGTTGTAAACCCTCAGTTTAAGAACTTTAGTCCAAATCCATAATTCCTAGTTTAGACTAATTAAATCTTTGTTAGCTGGGGAATGTTTCATTTATCTTATTCATTTTCAGTGAAGTCAAGATGATTCTGATCAGGTCTGGTGACATTGTGCAGTTAATAACAGCCTAAGACCTACTCGTCTGTTGAATATCACACCATCTGCACTATGTTCAAATGGTGTGATTGGTTTGGACCCTGGTGTGAGTTGGTTCCTTCTCATGAGACTTTTGTAGAAAAGCGGTCGTCAGCAATAACAACTATCACCGTCCTTCAAACTGTGACTTTCAAAAACTTTTTTTGAGTGGCTTGTAAGATGATCCTTGGCAGCTCTCCTACTGAGTATTGATGATGTATCAAGTAGAATGAGTTTGCATCTCATATCACAGACATTTAGCAGGCATATTACACTTACTGTACTATCTGAGGTATCCTGGCTGGACTCTCAAATAGAACACAGGTCTTGACCTTCAATGTCAAGTGAGCAATTACAATCAATTAATGTTGGTCTCAAGTGTGAGCAACATACTCTCTCGAGGATATCCTTTTGGTGTAACCTCTGCAGATCGAGAATTGGCTGATGTATCTGAACTGTAAGCCATGTCAGAACATATACAGTGACCTCATTCTTCTTACATCCACTTTAAAAGGATGCCATATTTAATTTATTCAGTCCCTTCTGCCACCACCACCACTTTTTTCCCCCTTGGTCTATTTTTCTAATTTGTTTGCCTCAAGGAATGAAACTCTATCTCATATGAATCCCAGGGAGATGTCTAACTGCCGTTAAAATTTTCACTCAGCCTCAAAACTGTCATGTTACACAGAATTTGATCAGATGTCAAGGTGGAGGGCATATCCACCAGCTTGCCAGGAGTACCCAAGACGCCTTGATGTTCCCTGCTTACTAAGAACATTCCTATCTTGTCACTAGAAGTTGTTGTTTGGGGTAGATAAGGAATAAGGAGGTGTTTTTTTTTGGGGGGGGGTTGTTGTTGTTTATCAAATAGTTCCTTATTAATTCAGAGACCCCCTCGGTACAAATCTCATCTTGAATTACTTCAGCAAACAAATTTGGGAATGCAAAAGAACTGAACACTAATGTTGAACTACAGCGCCCCCTGGCTTTCCCAATATCAACTTACATACCTCTGAGGGAAAAGTCATCTACTATATATAGCAAAGGCTGTGTGGTTATCCCCACTCCTATATTCCTTAGACAAATGTCATAAATATGATGCGGCCATGCCATGAACATACTATCATACATTGTTCATAAAATAGCTATAAATAATCACAAAATATTTATAAGAAGTGAATGACAAAAGCAAAAATGTAACTAAATACCAACTTCCCCTTTCTCTGATGCAGAAGCCAATATTTCCTTAATGCAGATCTCCAAATAGTAATAATAGAAAGCCTTGCAGCATTTGTTACTAATAGAGCTTGTGGAGGAAGTTAATCATAATCTTTCCATGTTTATAATGTTTGCTCCAACATTAAAAACAATAATTGAAAAAAAACAGTAATATGCCCACACACATGCCAAAGAATTTCATAATCAAATGAAGTACAAGAGGCACCTGGGCTGCTCAGCAGGTTAAGCATTGGACTTCTGGCTTAGGCTCAGGTCGTGATCTCAGGATCCTGGGTTCGAACCCTGCCTCAGGCTCTATGCTTAGCTTGGAGTCGGCTTGAGAAATTCTCTCTCCCTCTATTCCCCCTCTCCCCTTCCCCTACTGGTACCCTTTATCTCTCTCTTTCCCTCCATATCTCTCTCTTTCTCAAGTCAAATGAAGTACCAACTACACAAAATAATGTGTGACTTTTTAAAAAAGATTTTTATTTATTAGAGAGAGAGAGGTAGAGGGCACAAGCAGTGGGGAGGAAGCAGGCTCCTTGCTGGGATCACGAACTGAGCCAAAGGCAGACGCTTAACCGACTGGGCCACCCAGGTACCCCAGAATATATGACTTTAAGCTCACAAATCATGAGTGAAAGACTGGCTGCGAATGGAAACTGTGAGTGCCATTCTCTGGTAGATTCTATTATAGAATATATGGATATGATACAGTTCAAAGTGGTTTTGTAGGGGCATCTGGGTGGCTCAGTGCGTTAAGTGTCCGACTCTTGATCTCATCACAGATCTTGATCTCAGGATCGAGAGTTCAAGCCCCACGTTGGGCTCTGTACTTTCAAGAAACAAACAAACAAACAAAAGCAAAGTGGTTTTGTAAACCTTTTTTCATGGATGTGCAGAAAACATTTAATGATACTTTCACAAAATTACAACCATATTGTACCATGACATCGACTCTATTTGTGACTATGATTTTATAGAGATTGTCATTGTTTATATCCCTCAAGAGATCATGGAAGCTATACTTTTAAAAAAACACATAAAGAAAACAAGAAAACAAAACAAAGTCAATTTCCAGGAATATTTGTTAATAAGACAAAGCCAGGAAAATGGAGTCAGTTACTTGAGACACAGGGATGTTCCACCTCATGAACAGTGACGGTCTTGTGTGGAGAAACACATTACTCTGTTGACTATGCCTCGTAGATCCTCCTGCAGATTTCTTAAATTGTTATTGTTTCTGAAAACTAAAATCTACTTGGGCATTAAAGAACAGAAGTACTTTACCAACAGCCAGCATTTTCCCCAAACCCTCAATGTGTCACCCAGTATTTAATAAAGTTGTCCGGCACTGCAACAGAGAAGAAAAAGAAGAGAATTGTGAGGGAAAAGCTTCATATGGGCTCAGATGATTCTATCTTCAAAAATAATCCACAGAATCGAAACCACTGGAGATGTAGAAGGCTTGGAGAGAATCCAAATACGAAGACGATACTATCTTTTTCTAAAATTTGGCACTGGAACTAAATTCCAAAAATGTATGCTTCTAGGTTCTAACAATATTCTTCTCGTTACAGATGTTACAGAACTTATCAGCCTCTGAAGGTCAGCTGGTGGTCTTTGAATGCAGAGTAAAAGGAGCTCCATCTCCTAAAGTTGAGTGGTATAGAGAAGGGACCTTGATAGAAGATTCTCCAGATTTCAGAATTTTACAGAAAAGTAAGTTGATGCTTTCAAGTTATTTTGCTGAAAGTTAATTTTTATAAATATACTGTATTCATTTATTTCTATAACTTTTAACAACCAAGTAAAAATATAACAAAAAGAATAAAAAAAATTACTTGTATTCATAATGCTCCAAACTGAAGCCTATTAATACTGTGTTGTCTAGTCTCCAAAAATTTCTCCATGCATGTTTTTCAAATATAAAAATAAATCTAACACTTTTTTGTAAATTGATTTTTTCACTCAGCAGGTCATGAACATCTTTTTGTGTTAATAAATATACTTTAAAAACAAATCAATACAATCAATATTTATTTAATCTCCTATTATTGAATATTTCAACTGTTCACAGATTCTTACTTTTGTAAATTGCTTCAATGCATATAAAAGAAAAATAATTTGTGAATATCCACAGGATAAAGAGTATCAGAGGTGCCTGGGTGGCTCAGTCAGTAGAGTATCTGATTCTTGATCTCAAGGTTGTGGATTGGAGCCCCACATTGAGTGTAGGGATTACTTAAAAATAAATTCTCAAAATAAAAACTAAGAATAAAGAGTACTAGGATTGCTACTATAAATTCACCCATTTTAAGGCTTTCAATATATACTGCCAAAATGCCAGCCCAAAATTTTGAACTAAATTGAGGATAATCACATAATTGATCATCTAATTTGGGACACTTTGGGAGTGAAAGAGATTGCCATTAATAATTACACAGAGATGGGGCACCTGGGTGGCTCAGTGGGTTAAAGCCTCTGCCTTCGGCTCAGGTCATGATCCCAGGGTCCTGAGATCGAGCCCCACATCGGGCTCTTTGCTCAGCAGGGAGCCTGCTTCCCCCTCTCTCTGCCTGCTTCTCTGCCTACTTGTGATGTCTCTCTCTCTCTCTGTCAAATAAATAAATAAAATCTTTAAAAAAAAATAATTACACAGAGATGCCAGGAATAAAACAGGACTATCCCAAATGAGGGGGGACATGTGTTGCTCTAATTATATTCTACTACAACCACCAATGCATGGGAATGCCCTTTGTCTCATAACTTCACTAATAAAGGATATGAAAGATTTTTAAAATTTTCACTAATTTTATAGGTCCAAAATTGGAGCGCTTGTTTTATTTTTTTTTCAAAAATTTTTTTAAGATTTTTATTTATTTATTTGACAGACAGAGATCACAAGTAGGCAGAGCAGACAGAGAGAGAGAGAGAGAGAGAGAGAAGGCGGGAAGCAGGCTCCTCGCTGAGCAGAGAGCCCGATGCAGGGCTCAATCCCAGGACCCTGAGATCATGACCTGAGCCAAAGGCAGTGGCTTTAACACACTGAGCCACCCAGGCTCCCCGGAGCACTTGTTTTAATCTGTACTTCACTAAGCAAATGGGGGGTGGAATTTTTTTCATGTTTATTGGGTCTTTGTATTTCCTTATTTCTAAATTACCTGTTCATATCCTTTGCTCATTTTCATACTGAAGATTTTTTCTTTTTTACTGTAAGAATCATTTATATATTCAAGTGGTCAATTCTTCTTTTTCTTACCACGTACTGCTTTCACCTTGACCTATTTCGGTGATAAAAAAACATTGTAATTTATTTTTTTGTTGTTGTTAATTTGTCTCTGCTTATCACTGATATATGAGTCGAACTGCTATCAGGTTTTAACAGTAGCAGCAACAATAACATAATCTGAATACCATTTAAACTTGAGAAAAAAAAACACTTGAGTAGTTCTAGCAGTGTGGAAGGTTGTAACTAAGTTCCACAACTCTTACCGAATGCCGGCCATTGAACACCTGTATTCTGTATTCAGTACCATGAAGGCACTTCCAGGACTGTCAGAGAATTTTAAGATAAAGAATCTGCTCCTGGGCACCTGGGTGGCTCAGTGGGTTAAAGCCTCTGCCTTTGGCTCAGGTCATGATCCTAGGGTCCTGGGATCGAGCCCCGCATCGGGCTCTCTGCTTGGCGAGGAGCCTGCTTCCCTCCCTCTCTCTGCCTGCCTCTCTGCCTACTTGTGATCTCTGTCTGTCAAATAAATAAATAAAATCTTAAAAAAAAAATCTGCTCCTTTGTTATCTACTCTGAGGCTCTCTGACTATGAAAACACTTCATAGCCAGAGAATTCTTCCTCCATCTTGTATATGCAAATACCCTTTGGAGACAGAATACTTTATTTAATCAAGCAGGTACAGTGTCGTGTGAATCAATTAATCAGATCTAGAAACTTTAGAGCAGGAGGTAGAGTCTACATTTTATTAGGATGTGAGAACCCTTGCCAAGAATGAGTCTCAGTCTGTACAAACTTTGTTTCAGGTACAGCTGAAAGGGTACCAGTAAAAGCAAGCTGTTCCTGAATCCCTAAGTCAGTCACTTTTCCTCACCTAAGGCTTTGTGTGTCCCAAGTGGAATCCAGGTGTATCCCGAGATATGGCAACACCTGGTTAGCAGCTCTCTTGCTGCCCTTCTGTGACAACTGTCCTGTCCCCATCGAGGTCATTGGTGCTTTACCTTCACACTTACAGATTAACCTTATCAAATCACTCACGAGTATACAAGAGACTGAAATTCTATAGGAAGCTTCTGATGAAAATATGGCCTCTCGGTAAAAGAAATGCTTAGAATCTTTTAATTTTTTTTTTCTTTTAGAACCTCGATCCATGGCAGAACCAGGTAAGGATCATTTTAACTTTAATTTGTTAGCATAGTATCATGTTAGCACCAGTGATTTCACATATATATGAAAACATATATACATAAGTCAGTGATTTTATATATATTACATAAATAGTAAAACATATTGATGTTACATCGGTGTCAAGGAAAAAATGAAAAATAAGGTTTTAGAAGCAGAATTCCAAGCCACTCTAGCTATTACTGTAGGAGAAGGAAAAGAGGGGAGCACATGCGAATTTGGAATTTATATCCAATCCTGAACATGAATGCAGTTAGTTCCCGGCTTTTAAGGGATGTTTCTTAGGAATATTCTCCCTCCTTTTTTTTTTTTTTAATCCCAACACGTGACCTCCCAAAACTGAGCAGAGCAATATCCGTGCTGCTAGATCAGTTCCAATTCCACGGTTTATGTGTCTTAAAACTTATCCATCAGATTTTGAAATTTGCAGATTCAATAAAACCTCCATGGTATTATTAGATTTGGTTGGGAAGATACCAAGATGATGTGGGAGTGATGGTAGGTGAAGCTCTAACCTCTAGAAAATGCAAATTACTCACAAACCACAGTGTAAACATCTGAAAAGTCTTCTCTGTGAGCACCCTGGAAAATTAGATTGTATTCATGCCCCTGGGTAAGAATGATTATTTGGTATTTCATTATTATAATTCTTTCTTCTGAAAACTGAATGGAAAGGCATTCCAGAAGTAGACATGGACCATCCATATGGCACAGCCCTACCCTAGACCCTTGGGGATACATAAGTAAAGAACAGAGCAGCCTTATTCTTGCATTGCTTATGGAGTGGTATTTTTCCCCTTGAAAATATTTCAGGTTTTGACACTTTTGTCCAGAGCAGGCTCTTCCACTAGGCAATTACATATACAAAATCATTTCAGAAGCACCCAAAAGGGTCCCTTCCCAAAACAAGTACTGCCTTTCCCAGCTCCATGATCTAAAATTTCATAGCCAGAGAGGTCTTCCTCCATCTTGTATACGCAAATACCCTTTGGAGACAGAATACTTTATTTCATCAGACAGGTACAGTGTCGTGTGAATTAATTAATCGGATCATTTTCTGAAAATGGTTGTTGAAGGCTGAGAGTAGGGGAACAGAGAGAAGGAAGCATAGTCCAAGGGCTCAGAAAAAGTACAGAGAGGCATCAGACCAAACTTTGCCTCTCTATCATTTAGGGTTCTTGGCAGCAATGAAGAAGACCTCACTAAAAGTGGCTTAAGCCTTAAGAAAGATGTATTTTCTCATGTAGCAAGATGTCCTGAGAAATGTCTTAAGATTGCGTGATTTTACATCTCCAAGATCATCAGGGCCAAGCTTTTTCCCCATTTCCCATTCCATTGTCTTCAGGCTTAGTCTTGTTTTATTCATCTACCTAAGACAGCTGCCACAGTTCTGAGTGTTGTATGCACACAACACTGCAGAGGCAAAATTCAGGAACAAAACTCTTTTGGTCTCTTCTATGAGCAAAGAAATCTTTCTCATGGACTCCCCAAAAGACTTTCCTTCCTTCCTTCCAAAAAAGGAGAAAAGGCTTTCCCTCCTATTTCATTGACTGGAGTTGTATGGTGCATGCCATGAATTAGAAAGAACAGAACTTAGCGTGTCCAGTCAGGGTTTGCCACCTGAGACCGGGAGAGGGAGAAGCCAAGTTGCCTTGAAGCATGTGACCGCTCCAAGGAGGGTGGACCAAGCCAGAATTCTATTAGCAAGGAGGAAGGAGGGTGAAGAGCTCTGGAGCAGGTACTCTACACTGTCTGCTGTGGCCTCCGGTCCAGTTTGCCTAGAGGGTGGCCAGCTAATTCAATTGAGTTATCATGAAACAGTGAGAGTCCCAAGTCCCTCCTAATACAATAATGCTTTTGTTAATTTTGTTTCTCATGTCAGGTCCACTGAGTGATAATTGACAGTTTATGCTACTGTCCTATACTTCTCTTCATGTCAAGGAATATCTAACTATAATAATTTTAGGCTGTAATCACATGGTTTAATCTGGGAATCAATTCCATGATGATGGAATCATTATTTGAATAATGGCAAATAACCTTTGTCATTATTCAAAAGGGGTTCATGCTGTCTATTGAAATAATCCATAAGAATTACCATAGTATTGCAAAAGAGAAGATGCTTTTCATTCTTTTTTCACCTGGAATTTCAAATTATTATATCAGCTAATTACTATTAGCACAGTAAAATATTTCTTGCCCAGTTTTAAATTGTGGCCTTCATTTAAAATTACCTCGGTGGAAAAGTTCCCCACAGACATAATGAAAGCCCTAGATTTAGAAATGTTTTATTAATCCTTTTATTTCACACAAATCTCCTTTTGCTTTAACTCCTAATTTGTTTTTGTGATTTTTTACGTTTACTGTTTCTCAGTTCTATTTTTAACATCTGGACTGAGGACATAAAAACAGAAAATGATCCGGGAATTCACAATTTATTAAGATATTTTATTATCGTAAGATCCTCTTGCCAATAGTCTGTGGAGTTTTTTGTTGTACATCTTTGATTCATTGAGCCTGTTCATCAGTCATTCCAATTAGATAATTGTTTAGACTGATTATTTTCAAACAACTCATAGAATCAACTTCTTATATTGACTTTTATAGAATCCTTATCTGATATCAGTAAACTTTATAATTCCATTTCCACAAGTAAGTCAGTAACTGTTCTGTTTTATTGGCATTTAGAGGAGATTTGTACTTTGGTCATTGCTGAGGTGTTTGCAGAAGACTCTGGGTGCTTCACATGTACAGCAAGCAACAAATATGGCACGGTGTCCAGCATTGCACAGCTCGATGTAAGAGGTAAGGGGGCCTGGAAGGCCAAAACAGTCTAGACCATGGAACAATATCCAGTTTTCATTTTCTTGTTGCATTTATGACCAACACCCATTACCCTGCTGTTATCTCTTGTATTCCTTAAGAAAACATCACCTTGGTGTTTTATAAACTTCTAATATTCTTCCCAAACCAGTACTTGGGTGTTTAGTTTAGGTTTTTTTTCCCCCTGTATCCTCACCATCCTTTAATGCCCCAGATTATGGTCACTGTTTTTGACAAGCATTCTCCCATTAGCATACTCATCTTGTTGGCTGCATGGCCCAGCTCACAGTTATAATCCTGTCTCAGTCTTACTGGGTAAGGCTAACAGCTCAGGTCCTGTTATTGTCCTTTCAGGAAATGAAGACCTCAGAAATAATGGGTCTCTTCACTCGGCCAATTCCACCACCAACCTGGCTGTTACTGAGCAACAGCCATCCCCACCCAACCCAGAGCCCCCTTCTGTGGAACAAGCCCCTAAACCCAAACTTGAAGGAGTTCTGGTGAACCACAATGAGCCCCGGTCCAGCTCAAGGATTGGGCTCCGTGTGCACTTCAACCTGCCTGAAGAAGACAAAGGAAGTGAAGCATCTTCTGAGGAGGGTGTGGCGACCACCAAGCAGACCAGGCCCGATTCTTTCCCGGAAAGATTCAATGGACAGACAGCAAAAATCCCTGAGCCTTCTTCACCCCTCAAAGAACCCCCTCCAGTTCTGGCCAAACCCAAACTGTAAGTAAAAATTTAAACAGGACCAAGGGTGCCTCTGAGCCTCTCTGAATCTGCCCTTAAGAATAATGGGGCTGATTTGCGACCACGTGGGTGGAGCTAGAGGATATTATGTTTAGCGAAATAAGCCAATCAGAGAAAGACAACTATCATATGATCTCCCTGATATGAGGAAGTGGAGAGGCAATATGGGAGGTTTGGGGAGTAGGAAAAGAATAAATGAAACAAGATGGGATCAGGAGGGAGACAAACCATAAGAGACTCTTAATCTCTCAAAACAAACTGAGGGTTGCGGGGGGAAGGGGGGCGCGGTAGGGAGAGGGTGGTGGGGTTATGGACATTGGGGAGGGTATGTGCTATGGTGAGTGCTGTGAAGTGTGTAAACCTGGCGATTCACAGACCTGTACCCCTGGGGCTAATAATACATTATATGTTTATAAAAAGAATAAAAGAATTATTAAAAAAAAAAAAAGAATAATGGGGCTGAATGGGACACCTGAGTGGCTCAGTTGGCTGAGTCCAGGTCTTGATCTCAAAAGTTGTGAGTTCAAGTCCTGCAATGAGCTCCATGCTGGGTGTGGAGCCTACTTTAAAAAAAGGGGGGGGGGTCTGAAAACAGAATGAGAAGAAACAATTTAGATGCTTTGCAAACCATCAATCCTTACATCCACATTAGTGCACTCTCACTACTATCCTTACTGTTAAATATTCTACCTCTGAAAAATGTTATACCTAACGTTACCCCTAAACTAGCTGATAAAGATGTTTGTCTAACATTAGAGGCTCCAAATGAAGCCCTTCTGCACTCTTCTTATAGAGCCCTTTCTCGCATCTAGTAATCCTTATAATCTATAATTTCATCCTTATGTTTCCCATTTCTGTTTCAGCTAAAGCTCTTGTAGTCATTATGGAAAAGATATCTAGTACTTTTTTGACCATTCTTTGCTGTGGCTAGATATGCTATAATAACCACAGTAGGTTTCGTATAATATAATGGGGATGAAAGAATGAGGAGTCATAATTTTCAGACTCACCTTGGGGCCTGATGTGATTAGGCCCCTTAGGGGTTACCCTTAGGGAGCCTCCATCGGAGCCATGTTGCAATGTTTAAAGTTCATCCATAATAAAGCAAACACAGAACATGAAACTACTACTACTGTGTTCTGTTGAATCAAAGTTATAAAAATTATATTTATAATTACATAAACCTTTAAAGGTCAAAATTAAAATCTACAGTAACAGTGATCCCATCATGCGTTTCTCAGTGCAGAACACAAGATGTTCAATGGAA
>PISX010012411.1:0-60796 GCA_004024625.1 Mellivora capensis | reverse complement strand
CTCTCTGCCTACTTGTGATCTCTGTCTGTCAAATAAATACATAAAAAATCTTATTAAAAAAAAGAACGAAAGGGTCAAATCACAAATATAATATGGAGGACATGGGGAGATGGAGAGGAGAAGGGAGTTGAGGGAAATTGTGGAAGAGATGAACCATGAGAGACTATGGACTCTGAAAAACAACCTGAGGGTTTTGAAGGGGCGGGGGGTGGGAGGTTGGGGGAGCCAGGTGGTGGGTATTGTGGAGGGCACGCATTGCATGGAGCACTGGGTGTGGTGTAAAACTATGAACTCTGTTACGCTGAAAAGATATGAAATTAAAAAAATTTAAAAAAAAACAGGCAAAAGAAAAAAATGGGCAAATACGACTACAAATAGTAAGTTTGAACATGTGGAGGTGAGAAATAGAAAATTAGTATCTGCTCACTCTGATATCACCTTTGGTACAGGAAACCTGTAAGTTTTACACTGGTAGAGGATTGGCCTTGCCACTGGCAGAACTGCAGGAAGAACGCACTGACGTTTACAAGGCAGTTCATGGCATTAACTTGTCACTCCCGTGATTCCCTCCAGCACCTGAAGCGTAAGAGTATAGAAAGTAGATAACATGGAAAAAAGTTCAGATTTCATCATGTAGAACCGACTGATCCTAGCTGAAAGTCAGTGGAACAGGTATAGGGAAGTTGTTTGAAAGAGAAGAATTTAAGTAGTGCACTATAAGGTTTGGACCAGAAAGCAAAAGAATGAGTCTGGGGAGGGTAATGCCGTAGGTGAAGAAAGAGCAATGGAAAATCTGAGGTCTTTTTGAATGAAATAGTAAATATTGTTGAGAGAAGGAATTGAGAGGGTGGTCAGGTTGCTAACTGAGGTTGTTGGGACGTTAATCAAGGTCAGATCTGAGGACTTCAAGATTTCAGAAGTAGAACATTTTCAAGTGATGGCAAAGTTCAATATGTGACCTGAGGTGTCATTTGCTAAAGCATGGTGTGGGCTGTGGTTGTTGATGTCAAGAAACTCTGAGGCTAAGGCATTATTAGGTCTCTGTCCCCTAAACACTAAAGTCATCCAGAATAAGTATGACTTGGGAGTTGAAGTGCAGCCCTTAGATGCGTATAAATGACTGTGAACATGGTAGATGGTACTGTCTCAAAGAGGCAGAGGATGTGTCACAAAATGGCATGAATTATGAATGAGAAAAGCACATAAGCAGAGGCTGAAGGGAAATAAATGCTCTGGAACAGTGATTCCCAAATTTGACTGTACTTAAGAATCCCCTGGAGGGTTTGTTAAAATACACCTTGCTGGGCCCTATCCCTACAGTTTCTGTTTCAGGTCTTGGGGTGGTGTGAAAAAAGCATGCATTCCTAACAAGTTCCCAGGTTTGGGGACCACTCTTTCAGAACCACCATCTGGAAGCTTCTTGTAAAGGGAATTTGATAGAGCTGAACTGTTAAGAGGTAGAAGAACAATGCATCTCACAGGTGACACATTTCCAATTTCAATTAAGGGAAGAAGTGGAGAGATCATATAATCCAGCAACTACTGCTGTGGGACAGCAGCAATGCAATTTCAAGCTGCTGACTGAAAAGTCTGTGCTCTAATTCTCAGGATGTGGTGGTGGGAATATTTAAGACCCTAAAATGTTTTATTTACTTCTCTGTAGTCAGTATTCAGTACTCCAGGTAAGCTGCAATTGGAACTATGGGTATAACAGCTTTGGGTCGGTTGTAACAAATTCAACAATTTTTTATTCATCTACTGTTACTCATCTACTATTCAAGCTCTAGCTTAGGTATTGCACATAAAGCAGGGATTCTGCAGGCAGATGTGCTGAGTGCAGTCCCCAAATGAGCAAGGGCTAGACTGAGTTTAGTATCAAAGCAGAGAAAGAAAAATTTGAGACATCTTTCCTACAAAAGTAGCCTCTGGTGCTCATAATGAATGCTTAATTTTAAAGGGTTATATGGCTAAGTCATGAGAAGGAAAATATATGTCCCAAAAAAGGTGCCTCTCAGACAGGATTATTTTTATTTTATCCATCCGGATGCTGATGGCCCTTTACCTAAAAGTGGCACTGCAAGGTGGTTTTTCATAATAAGTTGGTAAACAGCAGGTTTCTTCCAGAGACAACATTTTGAATCTGGTTTTCAAGGCCAACCTATCGACTGAGCTAGAAAATACTTCATCTGTCATGAGTCCTGCTTACCTAGGTTTTACCACGCATTTAGCTGTGTATGTGTATGTGGAGATGGAGTAGTGGACAAAAGGCACCCTCAAGCTCCCTACCAGTTGTACAGGCAAATTATTCCCATCTATGGAAAAAAATCCTGATGTGTTCCTAATTTAAAAAAAAAGTAAGTGAGAAGGGAAGGAATTCTACTTTCATAACTTGGAATTTCCTAAGGATATGGTGACATAGTTTGGAGGAAATCAGCTAGGAGAAGCTCAAGGGAAAATGCATAGACCATATGAGGAATAAAGATCCTTTAAGGAAATAATTGAAGATGTCTAGGTTATGAAGTCCTGTATTAGCAAAGGCTCAGATGCAAAGGGTATCAGGTAAACCTAGAACTCAGTCAGCCACCTGTACACTTTGTTCTTTTGAAACAGCAAATAGAGCTTAAAACCCTTGTCTTCTCATGGTGAAACAAGGGGTGCTCTGAGATATGGGGAATGTTTCAAAGTTCTCTGCCTTTGTGGTTGGTCAGCTTGCAGTCCCTTTCCTTGAACAATGGGAAAGTGGAAGACAGAAACTCCTAGGGGATTTTTCTCTTGATTCAACGATGTTCAAGGGTGTTGGCCTTTGGTGACACAGTCCCATGTGTAATACCAAGATTTGTGTTGTTGTCTAGATGGCCAGGCTTGTTTGGAGAGTACCTGGAATTTAGATATCAACTAACCAACCTATACAAAAATGTAGGTCCTTTACAAATATGAAAAACTGTTGAAAAGTGTTTACAAACATTGAAAAAACTGTTAAAAAGTGTTTTTAAAAAAACACTTTAATCTTTGTCACTTATAACATTACAAATTATCATTTTGATTATAAAAGCTCATTTTAACAGCTCTTCAAAATTTTGGTGAGCCCTACCAGAGACGGATATGTTTAAATGTCTTTTATATGAGGTTATTTTTATTCAGACTACTTGAAAGTTTCTTGTTGGATAAAAAATTATTTTCCTATGCACCTACAAGAATTTATGTTGTGGTAATGAGTCTACCTGAATGGGGTATTTAGTAACTGGTTCTACAACTTGAGAAAATTATATCGACAACTGGCTTGCTAAATTGAGATCATTCTACTTTATTTTTGGTATTTTATTTTGTTGTATCCCTTTATAGAAAAAAATTCTATGACTTAAAAAATATATATATTTTCGGGGTGGTCAGTCAGTTAAGCATCTGCCTTGGGCTCAGGTCATGATCCCAAGGTTCTGGGATGGAACCCTGTGCTGGGCTCCCTGTTCAAAGGAGAGCCTGACTCTCCTTCTCCTTCTGGCCTTCCCCCTGTTTGTGCTCTCTATCTCTCTCTCTGTCAGATAAACAAATACAGTCTTTAAAAAAATTAAATTATGGTGGGGTTATGGACATTGGGGAAGGTATGTGCTATGGTGAGCGCTGTGAAGTGTGTAAACCTGGCAATTCACAGACCTGTACCCCTGGGGCTAATAATACATTATATGTTAATAAAAAATTAAGAATTAAAAATTAAAAAATAAATTAAATTAAATTAAAAACAATAAATAAATAAACACTGTTTTCCTTACTTTGTATGTTATCATATGTTACAGTTTCCTTTTAGTTCTATTATTTCATTTGAAAAGGATGATAATTTGTCTGTTTCTGCCATTAGTATTTAAGGGATGGCTGAGTTTTATTCATCTAATTGGAAAAAGAGTATTTGGTTTCCAAGCCTGGGAATTATTCTCACTGGGCTGGAAGCTCTGCCCTCCGACCTTGAGGCTCTGCCACTGGAGTCATCTTTCCTCTTTCAAGAAGTGTTTGCCACTGAGTTGTTTTATCAGTTACGTGTTTCTGGAGTCTTTTGTTTCATCCTCTTTCTATCCACTTCAGTCCAAGCTGGCTGTGTTTCTGTTGGTAGGAAATTTTCTGGAAACTTGTGGATCTCCTGTGTACATGATGGGGATTTACTCCATCATACACTAGAGGTCTGCATAGGTCATCCCTAGATAATTCATTTTTATTTTTGGCTTCTGCTGAGGTAGCTGAGGGGCTCCATGAGTCACACATCTAATCTCTTTAAAGAGCACCCCTGTATGACTGCACACTGTGGTTTTTGGTTTCTCTCACAGCACCAGCAAAACGTTGTCTTGCCCATTGAGAAGGGCACACCCTTGCCTTTCTCACCAGATTATGTTTTCCTAACGGTGAATCTAATTTTATCGTATTTTGCAGTATTAATAGACTGAGAATTTCCCAAATCATCAAGTTTTCTTTCCTTTTCAGCTAACCATCTTCCCTAAAGTTTAACTCTGTCATCACACATTTTAGTTATGAAAAGCCAGAAGAAACATGTCTTTACCACTGCTTGGAAATCTCTGTTAAATCTCCAGGTTCATCCCCTGTGTTCCACAAAATGGCAGACACAGTCCAGCTAAGCTTTCTGTATTTAACAGGATCGCTCTTCCCTGCAGTTTTCAATAACAAGGTCCTCATTTTCATGCAGCTCTCACCAGCAGCACTTACCACATTCATAGTTCTACTTAAAGTCTGTTCATGATGATTTATGTATTCTCTAAGACAGTATGTGTTTTCTCTACCATGCTCCTTACTTCTTCCCCTTTCTTCTGAATCCTCACTAGCAGAATCATTAACATCCATGTTTCTCCCAACAGTTGGTTCAAAGCAACATACGCTTGCTCTATTATGCTTCTCAGAATTCTTCCATCCTCTACCATTGCCCAACACCAAATACGCTTCCACATTTGTAGATATGTGTAATAGCAGGACCCCAGTCTCAGTATCAAAGTTACCACTGTAACAAGTTACCACAAACTTAGTGACTTAAAACAACACAAATTATTATTATACTGTTCTGTAGCTCAGAAGTTTCATGGGCTAAAATCAAAGTGTAAGGCTGCTTTCTTTAGGATGCTCTAGAGGAGAATTTACTTCCTTGCATTTTCCAGTTTCTAGAGGTTGTCTGCATTCTTTGCCTCATGACTCCTTCTTCCATCTTTAAAGCAATCTGCTAGTATTTCCAAATTTCTCTCGCGCCCAACTTCTGATTCTCTTATACAGTCTCTTGTGATTATACCAGAACTGCCAGGATAATAGCCCCATCTCAGTACTCTTAACTTAATCACCTCCGCAAAGTCACTTTTGTCACCTAACATATTCACAAGTTCTGTGGGGACATTATTTGCCTACCACAAGATGGGAGCTTGGATTATTTATTTGAGTCTTTTCCTCTTTTCTAATGTATTTATTTAGTACTATAAATGTTTGATTTAGTTGTGTCCTACAAATTTTGATATGTTGTATTTTTGTTTTCACTCACTTTAGTGTATTTTTAAATTTCCTTTATTTGAGATTTCCTTTTTGATTGGGGATTATTTGGAAATATGATGTTTACTTAGCAAGTATTTGAAGACTTTCCTATTACCTTTCTCTTATCAATTTTTAGTTTGCTTGCTTTGTGATCAGAGACTATATTTTGCATGGCTTCAATACTTCTAAATGTGTTGAGATTGGTTTTCTGGTCCAAGATATGATCTGTCTTGGTATACATTTTGGGGGCACTTGTAATAAATTCTGCTATGTTGAGTAAACTGTTCTATAAATATCCACTATAACCTGTTGGTCAATGGAGTTAAGTTCTACACCTAATGATATTCTGCTTAGTTGTTACATAACATTTTTGAGAGAGGGTTTTGGAAGTTGCCAACTTACAATTGTGGATTTGTCACTTTTTCCTTTCAGTTCCAGCAGTTTCTGCTTTACATATTTTGCTACACCTACTTTGTAGCTCTGCTGTTTGGTGCATATATATTTAGTGTTACTTACTGGTGGATTGACTCTTTTGTTACATTCGCCTCTTTCTTGGTAATTTTCTTCGCTTGTAAGTCTAATTTATGAGTTAATATAGCTGCTCTTATTTTCTTTTGATTAATGCATGCAAATTATTACTTTTACCCTTCTACTTTCAACTTTATTATACATATATATTTAAATTTATTGTATTTGAGTTTCTTATAGACAGAAAATAGTTGGGTTATGATTTTTAATATATTCTGTGTATCTCTGATGTTTAATTGGTATATTTAGACCATTTATATTTAAAATAATTATTTATGTTAGGGCTTAAAATTGACATTTGAATTTTTGTTTTTGGTATGCCTGGGTGGCTCAGTTGGTTAAGCGGCTGCCTTTGGCTCAGGTCATGATCCCAGCGTCTTGGGACCAAGTCATCCTGGGATCACATCGGGCTCCTTGTTCAGCAGGGAGCCTGCTTCTCCCTCTGCCTCTGCCTGCCACTCTGTCTGCCTGTGCTCACTCTCTCTAACAAATAAATAAATAAAATCTTTTAAAAAATGAATTTTTGTTTTCTCTGTGTTCTTGGCTTACCTACTCTTTTTCCTGACTTTCTATGGATTGCTTCACAATTTTTTACATTTCAACTTTGATTATCTATAGTTCTTTATTGTACATTTGTAAAGCTTTTTAGTACTTGCTCTAGGTAGTATATGATATATACATAATTCTTCAAAGTTTACCAGTGGTAGTTATTTTGCCAGTTCAAATGAAGTATAGAATCCTTTTATTAGTCAGTTACCCAGAGAAATAGAATCAATGGGATATATAGATATAGATATATAAGAGACGATTTATTATAGGAATTGGTTTATGCAGTTATGGAGTTCAGTAAGATCTGTCACCTGCAAGCTGAAGAACTAGGAAAGCTGGTGAATAATTCAGTCTGAGTCTGAAGGCTGAGAGAGAGAGAGACACTGATGTAAGTCTTAGAATCCAAAGGCCCAAGAATCAGGAGTTCAGATGTCCTAGGGAAAGCTTAAAGAAGAAAGAGAAACTTCCCTTCCTTTGCCTTTTTCTTCTATTTGAGTCCTTGAAAGATTGGATGATGCCTGCTCCCATGGGTGAGGGTGGGCCTCTTTACTTAGTCTACAGACCTAAATGCTAACATCTTTGAGAAATAGCTTCATAGACACACCCAGAAGTAATGTTTTACCAGCTATCTTGGCTGGTAAACCAGCTAGGGCTAATACCCTAGCCCATCAAACTGACACATTACATGGAAGTAACCATCACAATTCTTATTTCCCTTTATGTGCTTTTACCCTTCCTTTGTAGCATGATTGTTTTAAATATTTCCTCAATATTACATTCAGAACCAACTAGAAACAGTTACATTTTTAGCTTCAATTATCAAATAAAATTTAAAAAACTCAAAAGGAGAATTAATGTCTAAGATACTCATATTTTAGTTCACTGTGTTATTTCTAACTTCTTGGTATTCCAAGATGTGTAGGTAGTATACTTGGGCCCAAGCTTAAGCTTGTCAAATAAACCCTTGTGTGATTGCATTGGTGCTTGGCTCCTTGGTGGTCTCTTGGGACATGAAAACTCAGGCATAACACTGCCTAATTCCATTTATTGATGGAAAAAGAATGTGTCTTTTCATCCATTCAAGCTGATGAGCTCTAGGGCTGGGAGACTTCCGTCTTTATCTGCCTCCAGCCCTGCCAGGGCACCTACCTCTTCTGCCTTACCCTACCCCTCCTCCTGTTTCTGCACCACCTTGGTTGAAGCCTGCCTAACTGGCTCCTATGCCTTCCTTGTTCTCATCCTCAGAGCCTCCTGCGCCATTGGCTCCTTCTCCTCCCCTCCCTGTCCTGGAGCGAAGAGCACCCCCTGGACTCCCACTGCCTACCTCAGATTTCCCCATCAGTGTCCCAAGTAAAAACTGACCATGACAAACAAATTGAGTGACTTTTAAATGGATCAAGGTGGAACATATTCGGTATTTAAACTAATTTAAGTTTGTTGATTTAATTAGAATAGATGTGTCTTTGGAGTTATCAGTGTTAAATATGAAACTTTTATTCAAGGTTGACCAGTAGTCAAAGAAGCTCTTGTTACCTCTGTTGCAATTTGTCAGCAAAAAGATGACTTGATGGCTAATTTTGTCTGTCTCTTAAGTTTTCACGGGTAATTGTTTAAGATAGCTTTCAAAGTCTATGGTGACCTAGAACTTTAAAGTTTTGCTTGGATGATAAATGGGATTGAATTCATTGGACCTCAAAGTCTATCCCAAGTAAGAGAAACTGCTAAAGCGTTGATTAGGAACATGGGCTTGCACTTTTGACTTCTTATTACAGAGAAGCTAAAGATACTTGGGTCTGAGGGTAAACATACCTTGTACTTTATTTTTAAAATGTACTATGGAAAAACATGTTTAAGAGTATACAATGTCATAAGTTAGTCATCCAAAGAATTCTGGTGTAACAGTTCACAATCTGTGATGTGGTCAGTGATGTAGTTTTGAATTTTGGATGAGGTCCTAGCCAAGGGCCAAGAAAGAATTGTTGAGATGACTTTGGTGCAAAAGGGTGATTTTATTACAGCATGGGGACAGGACCCCTGGGCAGAAAGAGCTGTACTGGGGTCCTGAGGAGCAACTTATGATATACCAGGGGGTTGGGGAAGTAAGGAAAAAGGGAGGTGTCCAAAAGGACTTTCATATACTAAAGAAGACCCTCAGGATATTGGAGGCCTTGCTATTATCAGGCTAAGTATGTTTTTCCTTCTAGCAAAGCATCTACCTTAAGATAGTTGGAAGTTTCCTAGAGGAATGTCACAGGGATTCTATCCCAGAATGTGTGTGGTGTGTGTGTGTGGGTTATTGTATGGTGTCAGCTTGTGCTTTATTCTCACCTACACTTCTGCTCCCTCCTCAATCAGGACTGAGGTTGAAATGAATGGATTTTAAAAGGATGCTAATAGAAGATTGAAATTCTACTTTTCTCTCTGTTCAAAAGACAAAGTTTTCTTAGATTGTTGATCTGTTCTTCATAAGAAGATACAAACGAAAATTCGGTAAAGTGGCAGGATATAAAATCAACACACAGAAATCAGTTGCATTTCTATACACTAACAATGAGACAGAAGAAAGAGAAATTAAGGAATCTATCCCATTTACAATTGTACCCCAAACCATAAGATACCTAGGAATAAATCTCACCAAAGAGGCAAAGGATCTGTATTCAGTAAACTATAGAATACTCATGAAAGAAATTGAGGAAGACACAAAGAAATGGAAAAGCATTCCATGCTTATGGATTGGAAGAACAAACATTGTGAAAATGTCTATGCTACCTAGAGCAATCTACATATTCAGTGCAACCCATATCAAAATACCATCAACTTCTTTCACAGAAATGGAATAAGTAATCCTAAAATTTGTGTGGAACCAGAAAACACCCTGATTATTCAGAGGAATGTTGAATAGGAAAACTAAAGCTGGTGGCATTGGTGAGGGAACAGAAGGCTGGCTGAAGACAAAGCAAAAGCTGACACCTTCCAACCTTCTCCCATCCCCACTCCTAGGTGGGACATATGTGACGTTCTTTAGGAATCTCCCAACTATTCTTAATAGCTTGCTAAAAAGGGTAGAATGACCTTGGCAATGGCAAGGCCTCTGGTGTCCTGGTATCTTGTAGGTCCTCTTTAGCATATGAACGTTCTATTGAAACCTCCCTTTTCCTTACTTCCCCCACCTGCCATCCCTCACAAACCCGGGGCAGCACCTCTTCCTTCCCATGGGTCCTGTCCCTGTGCTTTAATAAACCACCATTTTGCACCAAAGATGTCTCAAGAATTCTTTCTTGGTCATCGGCTCCAGACCTCACCCCACCGAACCTCACCTATATACTAGAACTTCATCAGCATCACAATTCTGGACTTGAAGCTCTATTACAAAGCTGTAATCATCAAGACAGTATCATACTGGCACAAAAACAGACACATAGATCAATGGAACAGAATAGAGAACTCAGAAATGGACCCTTAACTTTGTGGTCAACTCATCTTTGACAAAGCAGGAAAGAATGCCCAATGGAAAAAAATGTCTCTTCAACAAATGGTGTTGGGAAAATTGGACAGCCACCTACAGAATAATGAAATGGGACCATTTCCTTATACCATACACAAAAATAGACTCAAAATGGATGAAAGACCTAAATGTGAGATGGAATCCACCAAAATTCTTGAGGAGAACACAAGCATTGGCCATAGATGCAGCAACTTTTTCCTAGACACAACTCCAAAGGCAAGGGAAACAAAAGTAAAAATGAACTATTGGGAATTAATCAAGATAAGAAGCTTTTGCACAGCAAAGGAAAAAAAAAAACAAAAAAACTGAAAGGTAATTGACAGAATTGGAGAAGATATTTGCAAATGTCTTATCAGATAAAGGGCTAGTATCCAAAATCTATAAAGAACTTGTCAAACTCAACACCCAAAGAACAAATAGCCAATTATCATATAATCTCACTGATATGTGGAATTTAAGAAACAATGCAGAGGATCATAGTGGAAGAAAGGAAAAAATGAAGGAAGATAAAACCAAAGAGGGAGACAAAACATGAGAGATTCTGGACTCCAGGAAACAAACTGAGGGTTGCTGGAAGGGAGGGGAAGTGGAAGGATGGGGTGGCTGGTGATGGACATTGGGGAAGGTATGTGATGTGGTGAGTGCTGTGTATTGTGTAAGACTGATGAACCAGACCTGTACCCCTGAAGCAAATAATTACATTATATATTCTCAAGAATTCTTTCTTGGTCATCGGCTCCAGACCTCACCCCACCGAACCTTTATATTTTTAAAAAATATATATATTTTTAAAAAGTAGTAAAATTCAAATATGTGATTAAAATTTCTTATCCAAAAAAAAAAGAAAGAAAGAAAAAATGCAAACAAAGGGCTTTTTGTTCTCTTTTGTCTGCCCAGAGAACCAAAACTTTTGTTTTTATCAGATCTTTGATTACTTAGTTAAAACTTCTCAATATTAAAGGGGATAAGTTTTGCTAACAACTATATAACTCTACATATTTGCCTTTGGACTCTCTTCCTGCCATCTTGGCTAAATAAATAATGAAGCCTTAAATTTTTTAATAATCTGTAATCCTACTGAGCATATGCATTATAACTTTTTTTTTAAAGATTTTATTTATTTATTTGTCAGAGAGAGAGGGAGAGAGAGTGAGTAAGGGAGCACAGGCAGACAGAGTGGCAGGCAGAGGCAGAGGGAGAAGCAGGCTCCCTGCTGAGCAAGGAGCCCGATGTGGGACTTGATCCCAGGACGCTGGGATCATGACCTGAGCTGAAGGCAGCCGCTTAACCAACTGAGCCACCCAGGCATTCCGCATTATAACTTTCTGAGGGGTGTGTGTGTGTTTTAACAAACTCCCAGGGGCTTAAATTGTAAATTTAAGAAGTCTCTGACTAATTAGGTCTTTTTATTTGGTATGTTAAGTGACTCTGGAAGCACTGCTAAACAAATAATAAACCTTAGGTTATGTGTGGGTAAATACTTTAACTATTCTAAAGACTATATGCAATTCCCACTGTTTGGGCTTCATTTTTTTGGTTGGTTGGTTGGTTGGTTGGTTGGTTTTTTCAATTCCTAAGGTTTTCATAAGTTTTGGTATGAGGCCATCACTTGGTATTCTGATTTTCAAAGTGCTATGTGTCTCAGAAATAACCAGATTGCCAGCTATATTGTAACCTCTCACTAGATCTTTAACCATGTCCTTTTTTGAGCTTTTTGTCATTTACAGTTAGTTCTTAAACTCTTGCAACATATGTTTCATCTTCAAGGATATTTATTAAAAGGGTTTTTTTCTTCTTTATTGGGGCACCTAGGTGGTGCAGTTGGTTGAGTAAAATACAAGTCAAAGTGGGGCTTGAGATCAAGACCTAAGCCAAGATCAAGAGTCAGACTCTCAGCACACTGAGCCACCCAGGCACCCCTGTTTCATGAAACTTTTGGATCAGTGTGCGTATGCACGTGCGTGTGCATGTGTGTGTGTGTTTACCACATTATAATGTGACATGCATGTCTTAACTATAGTTTATGGTCCAAAAAGTTTGAAAAGCGCTGTCTTAGGTGATTTCACCTACTGTCACAGTTTTAAATACCACCTCTATGCTAATGATGTCAAATACAAATTTATATTTTCAATGGAAATTAATTGCTGAACTCCAGACTCCCTCTGTTGTCACTTATTTGGAATCTCAATTTGGATGTCTTCCAAGTGTTGCAAACCAGTGTGATCAAACCTAGAACCCCTGTGTGTGTCTAGCCTGCTTCTCTCACAGTCTTCCCCATTGTGGAATAGAGCAATTGTATCTTTATGGTTACTCAGGCCAAAAATCTTAGTCATCCTTAACTTCTCCCTCATATCATGCGTTCAGTGTATGCATCATCAAATTCAGTCCTCTCAAACGTTCACATGGGTCAGGAATCTTGCTACTTCTCACCTCCATCCTGGCCCAGCTGCACACTGATTTCCTACCTACATTATTATAATAGTCTCCTTCTTCCCTTGTCTTTCTCTAGTCCATTTTCAAAAGATCAACCACAGTGACCCTATACAAGTGTAAATCTGAGCATATCTCTTCTCTAACTTAGAACCCCTTATGGTTTCTCAACCTCATAAAGTCCCAAAGTCCTTACAAGAACATATCCCACCATTCCTCTCAGACCCTAAAAATATTATTCTCCATGTCTTTGACCCTCAGTTACTGTCGCATTGCAATTACCTCAGGGCCTTGACACATGCTATTCAATTTACCTCAAAGGTTCTTAAACCGAATTCCACTGTAGCTGGTTCTACCACTGTATTCAGGCCTCTATTTAAATATCACCTCTTGTGAAAGGGGCAAGATGGCAGAGAAGTAGGAGACCCTGTTTCATCCAATCCCCTAAAGTGAGCTAAATATCTACCAGAACACTCTGAACACCCATGAAATAAGCCTGAAATGTAAGATTATATACTTCTGGATCTCTACGAGGGCAAAAGACATCAGTGGAGAGGTAAGCCAGAGTGGGATCACTCAGACTGATATGAGAGGATAAACAGAAGGCAGAGGGAGCCACCAGAAGTGACCCATTGGAACATAATACCCCAATACGAAAGTGCCCTGTGGTTGGAGACCACCATTAACTTGGAGTCAGGTTTTGCTCAAAAAGAGCAAAAAAAAAAAAAAAAAAAAAAAAAAAGGACAAATGGTGGAATCGAGTGGTCACGGACACAGGCCTAAGCCCGTGGTCACGGGACAGTCACCGCTGTCAACCACGCATGCCAGAGAGAGTACAGCAGGGCCCCAGTCTGCGGTTCCTGAGCCCACAGCTTTCCACTGCTTGCACCACCTCTTCGGGTGGGTGCACCCCCACCCGCCCCTGAAAGAGCCCAGTGCAAACTCCAGTTGGGATCCCTCAGCCTGCAGCCTTCTGTGACCTGTGCAACCACTGGGTCTGAGCATGCCCTGCATGGGCTTGGACTCCAGACAACAGTCCTGGAAAAGGCAGCCACCAGAAGCAGGCTCCTTGGACCAATATCACTCATAGTTTTAGTGGCACAGGGGTGCAGAGGCAAGTGGGGACCTTAGGAGACCACTGGGACACTGGCTAGGGATGTGCACCACTTGTGGGAGGTTGTGCTGTTCAGCAGAGTTTGCAGAGGGGGGAGTCTGGGTGTTCTGGACCATCCAGAGGGGAGCAGACAGAGGCTTCTCTCTGAGGTGGAGATTTGGGTGCAGACAGATTCATTGCTCTGACCCTCTGAAAAGCCACAAAAAGCCACCAAAGAACAAAACCTCCAGAGAACAAAAGCCTGAAAAACCGGTTTCCACAGAGCCAAGCCCCTTGATAACCTGCAAGGCTACTCAACCCAAGCAAAAATGAAGGGAGAACAACAGAGCAGGTCCCTCCCCCAGAAAGCAAGCCAAAAGAACAAGAGGCCAACTACCACAGGGTCCCCATAAAACTGTAAAACCCCTTGGGGTGCCTGGGTGGCTCAGTGGGTTAAAGCCTCTGCCTTCGGCTCAGGTCATGATCCCAGGGTCCTGCGATCGAACCCCACATCGGGCTCTCTGCTTGGCCGGGAGCCTGCTTCCTCCTCTCTCTCTGCCTGCCTCTCTGACTACTTGTGATCTCTGTCTGTCAAATAAATAAATAAAATCTTTAAAAAAAAAAACTGTAAAACCCCAACATCAGGGGAAAACAATATATTAAGCTACCAGTAATGCCCCAAAGCCTGTATATTTCATAGATACAACTTTTCTTCTTTTTCTTTTTTTTTAATTCGTTCTCACAATTGCTGTTCTTTGAATTTTATAACCTACTTACAATTACAAGTAGAGGTTTAATACACATATTCCATAATAACTTCTTAACTTGAACTTCCTTCATACATATACCTGTGTTTCTTTTTCTTTTTTAATATACATATAGATATAAGCTTCAAGGTAATCCTTTTTTCCTATTCAGTACTACCCCTACATATAAACCAGTTTTAATCTCCCTGTATCACTGGAGAGTTGAGTCGTTTAACAAAGATAACAAGAGGGTGCCTGGGTGGCTCAGTGGGTTAAAGCCTCTGCCTTCTGCTCAGGTCATGATCTCAGGGTCCTGGGATCGAGCCCCACATCGAGCCCCACATCGGGCTCTCTGCTCAGCGGGGAGCCTGCTTCCTCCTCTCTCTCTCTGCCTACTTGTGATCTCTGTCTGTCAAATATATAAATAAAATCTTTAAAAAAAAACACAAAGATAACAAGATACATTCAGGAAGAACCAAAATAAATTTCCTTGCCCACATCAAGGATTTATAACCACCCTCCCATCTTATTCTTCTGTCAGTGTTACTGTGTATTTGTTTTTGTTCTAGCATTATATAAATCGTATTCTTGGGGTTCATTTTCCTAGGTTTTTTTTTTCTTTTTCTTTCCTTGTCATTTACTTTTGTCAGTCTTTTTGTTTGTTCATTCTTATTTATGTACCTTATGCATTTTACTTTGGGTATTCATTTTGGCTGGGTTTTTCTCTTTTTCTCTCTTTTTTTCTTTCTTCTTTTTGGTGGTGGCTTCCGATTGCCCCAAAACTTTTCAAGATGCACCTTGCCTGGATCGTGGTTGATATATTCAGCTACACATCACCTCAGCCACATCTCACTAAAATGACTAGGAGGAGGAATACCCAACAGAGGAAAAATTCAGAGACTGTGCCCTCTCCCTCAGGGGAGTACCCAAACTTTTGGACATGGACATAGACAGTATGTCAGAAAGGGAATTCAGGGTAACAATTATCTGGGCAATGGCTAGGTTGGAGAAAACCATTAGTGAGAGCATAGAATCTCTAAGGGAGGAACTGAGAACCCACCTGGCAGAAGTTAAAAATGCTATCAGTGAGATGCAATCTAATCTAAATACTCTAACAGCTATGGTAAGTGAGGCAGAAGATAGAATTAGTGATCTAGAGGACAAACAGATAGAGAAAAAGGATCAGGAGGAGGCTTGGAACAAACAGCTTAGAAGCCATGAAAACAGAATTAGGGAAATAAATGGCGCCATGAAATGTATCAACATCAGAATTATTGGGATCCCTGAGGGGGTGGTGAAAGAGAGAAGACTAGAAGATATAGCTGAACAAATTCTGAATGAAAATTTCCCTAATCTGGGGAATGGAACAAGTGTTCATGTCCTAGAGGCAGAAAGGATACAGCCCAAGATCAACAAGTCTAGAAAGACATCAGACACTTAATTGTGAAATTCACAAATCACAATTTCAGACAAGAGGTCTGAAGGACAGCTAGGAGAAGAGATTCCTTAGGTACAGAGGGAGGACAATCAGAATAACGTCAGACCTGTCCGTAGAAACCTGGCAAGCCTGAAAGGGCTGGCAAGACATATTCAGGGCACTGAATGAGAAGAACATGCAGCCAAGAATACTTTATCCAGCAAGGCTGACATTCAAAATGGATGGAGAGATAAAGAGATTCCAAGACTGGCAAGGTTTTAAATGGGTATGTGACCACCAAGCCGGCACTATGAGAAATATTAAGGGGGAGTTCTTTTTTTTTTTTCTCAAAGATCTTATTTATTTATTTGATAGAGATCACAAGTAGGCAGAGAGGCAGGCAGAGAGAGAGGAAGGGAAGCAGGCTCCCTGCTGAGCAGAGAGCCCAATGTGGGGCTCAATCCCAGGAACCTGGGATCATGACTTGAGCCGAAGGCCGAGGCTTTAACCCACTGAGCCACCTGGGGACCCCTTAAGGGGGGTTCTATTGAAGAAGAAAGAACCCAAGAGTGACATAGAACAGAAATTTACAGGGACAATCCATAGAAACAAGGACTTCACAAGCAACATGATGCCAATAAAAACTTACCTTTCAATAATCACTCTCAATGTGAATGGCCTAATCCTCCCATAAAATGGCACAGGGTTGCAGACTGGATAGAAAAACAGAAGCCGTCCATATGCTGTCTACAAGATACCCATTTGGAACCTAAATATAAATCCAGACTGAAAGTGAAGGGATGGAGAACCATCTTTCATGCCAATGGGCCTCAAAAGAAAGCTGGGGTAGAAATTCTCATATCAGGTAAATTAGATTTTTAAACTAAATATTGTAGTCAGAGATACAGAAGGATACTACATCATTCTTAAAGGGTCTATCCACCATGAAGATCTAACAACTGTAAATATTTATGCCCCCAATAAGGGAGCAGCCAACTACATAAGACAACTGTTAATCAAGATAAAGAGTCATATTGATATGAATACATTAACAGTAGGGTATCTTAACATGCCACTCTCAGTAATAGATCATCCAAGCAGAAAATCAATAAAAAAACAAGAGCATTGGGGCGCCTGGGTGGCTCAGTGGATTAAGCCTCTGCCTTCGGCTCAGGTCATGATCCCAGGGTCCTAGAATCGAGCCCCATATCGGGCTCTCTGCTCAGCAGGGAGCCTGCTTCCCTTCCTCTCTCTCTGCCTGCCTCTCTGTCTACTTGTGATCTCTGTCCATCAAATAAATAAACAAAATCTTAAAAAAAAAGAAACAAGAGCACTGAATGACACATTGGACCAGATGGACCTCATAGATATTTACAGAACATTCCACCCTAAAACAACAGAACACTCATTCTTCTTGAGTGCACATGGAACTTTCTCCAAAATAGACCACATACTTGATCACAAATCAGGGCTTAACCAATACCAAATGATTGAGATTATTCCCTGCATATTCTCAGACCACAATGCTTTGAAACTGGAACTCAATCACAAGAAAAAGCATGGAAGGAATTCAAACACTTGGAAGCTAAAGAACACCCTGCTTAAGAATGAGGAAGTCGAGAAGCAACATGGGGGGTTTGGCAGGTAGGAAAAGAATAAATGAAACAAGATGGGATTGGGAGGGAGACAAACTATAAGAGACTCTTAATCACACAAAACAAACTGAGGGTTGCCAGGGGGAGGGGAGTAGGGAGAAGGTGGTTTGGTTATGGACATTGGGGAGGGTATGTGCTATGGTGAATGCTGTGAAGTGTGTAAACCTGGCGATTCGCAGACCTGTACCCCTGGGGCTAATAGTACATTATATGTTTAAAAAAAAAAAGAATGTTTAGATCAACCAGGAAATCAAAGAAGAACTTAAACAATTCATGGAAACCAATGAGAATGAAAACACACTGGTACAAAACCTATGGGATATGCCAAAGGAGATCTGAAGGGGGAAATACATAGCTATCCAAGCCTCACTCAAAAAAATTGAAAAATCCAGAATACACCAGCTCTCTTTACACCTTAGAGAACAGGAGAATCAACAACAAATTAAGCCAACCCCACACACAAGAAGGGAAATAATCAAGATTAGAGCAGAGATCAATGAGATAGAAACTAGAGATAAAGTAGAACACATCTATGAAACTAGAAGCTAGTTTTTTGAAAGAATCAATAAGATCAATAAACCACTGGCCAAACTAATCCAAAAGAAAAGAGAGAGGACTCAAATTAATAAAATGATGAATGAAAGGGGAGAGATCACAACTAACACCAGGGAACTAGAAACAATCATCAGAAATTATTATCAACAGTTACATGCCAATAAGTTAAGCAACCTAGATGAAATGGGTGAATTCCTGCAAATCTATAAACTCCCAAGACTGAAACAGGAAGAAACTGACAACATGAATCGACCGATATCTAGTAATGAGATTGAAGCAGTGATTAAAAACCTCCCAAAAAACAAGAGCCCAGAACCTAATGGATTCCCTGGGGAATTCTACCAAACATTCAAAGAAGAAATAATACCTATTCTCCTGAAGCTGTTTCAAAAAATAGAAACAGAAGGAAAACTCCCAGACTCTTTCTATGGAGCCAGCATTACTTTGATCCCAAACCCAGGCAAAGACCCCATCAAAAACGAGAATTTCAGACCCCGTATCCATGATGAATATGGATGCCAAGATTCTCAACAAGATCCTAGCTAATAGGATCCAACAGTACATTAAAAATATATCCACCATGACCAAGTGGAATTTATCCCTGGAATGCAAGGGTGGTTCAACATTTGCAAATCAATCAATGTGATAGAACAAATCAATAAGAGAAGAGTAAAGAACCACATGGTCCTCTCAACTGATGCAGAAAAAGCATTTGACAAAATACACCACCTGTTCCTGATTAAAACTCTTCAAAGTATAGGGATCAAGGGAACATTCCTCAATTTCATAAAATCTATGAAAAACCCATGGTGAATATCATTCTCAGTGGGGAAAAACTGACAGCCTTCCCTTTGAGATCAGGAACACAACAAGGATGCCCACTCTCACCACTCTTGTTCAACATAGCACTAGAAGTCCTAGCAACAGCAATAAGACAACAAAAAGAAATAAAACATATTCAAATTGGCAAAGAAGAAGTCAAACTCTCTCTCTTCACAGATGACATGATACTTTATATGGAAAACCCAAAAGACTCCACCCCCAAACTACTAGAACTCATACAGCAATTCAGTAATGTGGCAGGATAAAAAACCAATGCACAGAAATCAGTTGCTTTCTTATATACTAACAAAAAAAATATAGAAAGGAAATTAGAGAATCAATTCCATTTACTATAGCACCAAGAACCATAAGATACCTGGGAATAAACCTAACCAAAGAAGTAAAGGATCTGTACTTGAGGAACTACAGAACACTCATGAAAGAAATTTAAGAAGACACAAAAAATGGAAGACCATTCCATGCTCAGAAGAATAAGAAGAATAAACATTATTAAAATGTCTATATTTCCCAGAGCAATCTATATTTTCAATGCCATCCTGATCAAAATTCTACCAGCATTTTTCAAAGTGCTAGAACAAACAATCCTAAAATTTGTATGGAACCAGAAAAGGCCTCCAACTGATAAGGAAATGTGGAAAAAGAAAAAACTGGGGGCATCACATTTCCTGATATCAAGCTTTACTACAAAGCTGTGATCACCAAAACAGCATGGTACTGGCACAAAAACAGACACATAGACCAGTGGAACAGAGCAGAGAGTCCAGAAATGGACCCGCAACTCTATGGTCAAATAATCTTTGACAAAGAAGGAAAAATATCCAGTGGAAAAAAGGCAATATCTTCAATAAATGGTGCTGGGGAAATTGGACAGCTATGTATAGAAGAATGAAATTCGGTCATTCTCTTACACCATACACAAAGATAAACTCAAAATGGATAAAAGACCTCAACGTGAGGCAGGAATCTATTAAAATCCTAGAGGAGAACATAGGCAGTAACCTCTTTGACATTGGCCACAGCAACTTCTTTCCAGACATCTCTCCAAAGACAAAGGAAACAAAAGCAAAAATGAACTTTTGGGACTTCATCAAGATCAAAACCTTCTGCACAGCAAAGGAAACAGTCAACAAAACAAAGGGGCAACCCACGGAATGGGAGTAGATATTTGCTAATGACACAACAGACAAAGGGCTGATATCCAAGATCTATAAAGAACTCCTCAAACTCAACAGTCAAAAAACAGATAATCACATCAAAAAAATGGGCAGAAGACATGAACAAACACATATTTAAAGAAGATATACAAATGGCTAACAGACACATAAAAAAATGTTCATCACCATTAGCCATCAGGGAGATTCAAATCAAAACCATTTTGAGATACCACCTTGCACCAGTTAGAATGGCCAAAATCAACAAGACAGGAAACAAGTGTTGGAGAGGATGTGGAGAAAGAGGAACCTTCTTACACTGTTGGTGGGAATGCATGATGGTGCAGCCACTTTGGAAAACAGTGTGGAGATTCCTTAAGAAATTAAAAATAGAGCTACCCTATGACCCTGCAATTGCACTACTGGTATTTACCCCAAAGATACAGATGTAGTGAAAAGAAGGAACATATGTGCCCCCATGTTCATAGCACCAACAGCCACAATCAATAAAATGTGGAAAGAGCCAAGATGCCCTATTGTATATATTCAATATATACAATGGAATATTATGCCTCCATCAGAAAGGACGAATAACCAATTTTTGTATCAACATAAATGGGATTGGAGGAGAGTATGCTGAATGAAATAAGTCAAACAGAGAAAGTCAATTATCATATGGTTTCACTTACTTGTGGAGCAGAAGGAAACATGGAGGACATTAGGGGATGGAAAGGAAAAGTGAATTGGGGGAAATCAGAGGGAGATGAAGCATGAAAGACTGCGGACTCTGAGAAACAAACCAAGGGTTTTGGAAGGGAGAGGGGTGAGCCTGGTGGTGGGTATTAAGGAGGACACGTATTGCATGGAGTGGTGGGTGTGATGCATAAACAATGAATCTTGGAACACTGAAAAAATAAAATTAAATTTAAAAAAAAGAAACAATTCTTAATACATTGGCATACAGCATTATAAAAATCTTGTGTTAATACAGAGCATTGAAGGAGAGGATACTGCTCCTGGTGGAGGTAGCAGTGACTCATTATTGTGGAATGTTTCTGAAAAAACAAAATAGCCATCATTAAGGATTTTGAGTGCTTTTGTATTTCAGACAGTGTGGAACAATAGAAATAAAGAGGTATGGTTTATTCTTTTTGAAAAAAATATATATATACATACACATATATCACCTTTTGGGCAGGCCCTCTCTCTACTCACTGTCCCTGTTTTCTTAATTTATTTTTCTCCATAACACATGAAACGGTAGATATCAGAAGACTTTGGTTGTTCAGACTTCTATTTACTCATATAAGGAGAGAACAATATATGTCAGTGAACTGCAATTTCTAGGATATCACAGGTGCTCTATACATAGTAGGACTCAGACAAGAGATAATGAATATGAGGACAAGAGTGAGAGAAATAAGAATCTCAAAAATCCGACATAAATGTCTAAAACTTAAAATGAGAAAAAGGATTAGAGTTGGAAAATAAAGCCTGAACCTGCAAACAAAATAAATGTAACAAAAATAGTGACAAGAGGGGTGCCTGGGTGGCTCAGTGGGTTAAAGCCTCTGCTTTCGGCTCAGGTCATGATCCCAGGGTCCTGGGATGGAGCCCCACATCGGGCTCTCTGCTCTGCGGAGAGCCTGCTCCCTCCTCTCTCTCCCTGCCTGCCTCTCTTGCCTACTTGTGATCTCTGTCTGTCAAATAAATAAATAAAATCTTTAAAAAAATTTTTAAAAAAATAGTGACAAGATAAGAATTAAACTTGACAGTAGTTAATAAGTAAACTTAATAAGGTGACTTTAAAAATTAAAATATATGTCTTTTAAATAAATTAGAGCCTACAATGGAATGAAATAGATTTAAAATGTAAAAGGAGGAGATATAAAAGATGAAGATTAAAAATACCTCATTTTCCTTCAATGAAGTAAGATAGTCAAGAGGTGGGGGAAAATTTGACTTATAAATTAACCAAAATGGAAGACTAACAAAGGAATTACATTAAAAAAGAAAAAGAAAGAAAGAAAGAAAGGTTAGAGAAAAAAAATGAGAAGTAAATCTGGATGAAGGAGGAAGAGGGCGCCAGCTGGAGCTCTTATGTGTGAGGGTCCAAGGAAAGTCCTTTGAGCTTGTCTTCCTTTAAAGCAATGAGGGTGGGGGGCTGCATTCTCCCTCTGATGTATCTCCTTTCTCTAACTGATCATTCCTAACCACCCTCAAATGAATGAATGGACCAATTCCA
The DNA here is from genome assembly GCA_004024625.1 of Mellivora capensis. Taxonomy (NCBI): domain Eukaryota; kingdom Metazoa; phylum Chordata; class Mammalia; order Carnivora; family Mustelidae; genus Mellivora; species Mellivora capensis. The sequence goes on along the minus strand of PISX010012411.1, from coordinate 38,568 downwards.
TTAAAGTTTCAATTACCTATGCAATGAAATAGCTTCAGGTCTCAAGACCCTCTAGCATCTGTCTTTAATCTGTGTTGTCTCTTCTCCTCCACCTCTTCCCAGCACCAACCCTTTTCTCTTAGTCCTTCATTTCCCAGCACATTCCCACAACCAAGGCCTTTTCACATCCCCTCCCTGCCTGGAACAGTTTTCTCACTTATCTCAGGAATTTCCGGATGAACTTGTCCCTCAGCTGCCTTCAGAATCCATGTGTCCTACAGCAGTTTACAAGGCTACAGAAATTGAGACACCCGGACTCTGAGTCACCAACAACTTTTGCCTCAGGGCATGTTTTCACTGCCTACACTTCTCTCCTTTCTTGAGCCCTACAATGCCTGGTGATTCCACTGTATTCTGAACTATAATTTCTGCCTCACCTGGGAACTCAACAGAGATGCTGATGGGACCTACTGAATTAGACAGCCAATCACATCATGTTAGAATGTAGGTTCTAGAGTCAGACTACCCAGGTCTCCACGCAGCTCTACTCCTTTATGACCTTTTACATGCTCGTTAACCTCTCCATGCCTTACTTTCCTCCTTTGTTAAAGGCAGAGGGCATCCTGGCTGCAGAGACCTCTGCGTCCCAACTCTCCCCTTTCTATCCTTCACAGAACCAGCAGTTACAGTTCTCAGATGTATTTCTATATGTGCTTCACTGGCTTTCTTGTACTTTCAAAAAACAATCAAACTCTCAGACAAGGCGCTCAAGGCCCTTCATGACCATACAGTACATTTTCTACCATTGCCCCCCATGCTGCTTATACACAAGCAGAACTAAGTCCCATGCAGTTCTCTAACTGCTCAGAGGAGTCATGTAATTTCATACTGTCATTTTTCAACTATGTGGCTTATTCTAGAACTCTCTCCCAGCTCCCTGACCCACCTCAGTGAAGTGCTAACACCCCACTTCTTACCCCATCCCCTCTATAAATAGTCAGGTCTTTTTTCTGAATTGTCATTTATCTGACACATAAACCAATTTTAAAGCTGTAGCTCCCTGAGGTAAGGGGCCAATGCTGGGGGCACTAACATGAAGCACAGTACCTGACACATCAGAAGCACATTCTCACTGCGCTTTTCCTCAGGGAGCAGGAGGAAAATGGAATGTGAGATGCCAGCTTATTCATCTGAATCTCCCACTAGACTATAAACCTTCTGATGGCAACGACACTGACTACTGCATTTTTTTTAAAGATTTTATTTATTTACTTGAGAGAGTGTACACGCTAGAGAGCATGAGTGAAGGGAGGGGTAGAGGGAGAGGGGGAAGCAGGCTCCCCACTGAAAGAGAGCCCAGTGTGGGACTTGATCCCAAGACTCCGGGATCGTGACCTGAGCCGAAGGCAGATGCTTAACTGACTGAGCCACCCTGGCGTCCCTCTAGCACGTTTAATTACTGTATTTCCAATACTACCTCAGTGTCCACCATGGGCTCAGTGCTCAAATACTTACTGGATAAATGAATGAAGAAGAAGATAACAAATCCTACAGAAATGGAATGGCTTCCTCATGAAAAAGTAAGACATAGAAATGGAAGGGGAATAGTATTCATTGTGACATCAAGCACTATCCATAAATCACCTTACCGAAACTCACAATATATGGAAGTTGGAACTCATCCCTCTTTCAAGAGAGGATAAAACTGAGATTCAAACCAGTTGAGGTAATTGACCAAAGGTCCAACAACCATGGTCAGAAGTCACATTTGAGCAGAGATCAGTCTGATATCAGAACGTCCACTAAACGGCTGAGAATTTTTTCCTTAAGAAGCTTGTTACATAAATAATAGAAGTCACTTGTTACTTAAATAATTGGATGCAAGGGCGGGGAAATGTAACAGTGGTGACAAAAGGAAAAAGGATAGGGAGGTCTGGGTATTTGGGGGAGGGGAGGGGTAAGGCAGCAAAGAAATGGAATGGGGAAAGTGACATTGTGCTGATGAGGAACAATGAAAAAAAAATGGAGTGTGACTAATCAAAATGGATAACAGAAAATAAGGGGAGGGTGCCCTAGAAGGCAAGGACCAAAGAGAGAACAAAAATTAAAAAAAAAAAAAAAAAGAAGAAGAAGAGAGAGAGAGAAAAAAAAGAAAGAAAGAGAGAAAGAAAAGAAAAGAGCACCAGGAGCCTATCAACAAGGGCAGGAAGTGCAGAACATTTTTGGAAACAATTTGAGCATTATCAAAAGCAAACCCACAGGGCCTTTCTGCACCTTCAGCATCTCCGCTGCTAAGCGAGTTACAGTAAAATCCAGAAGTAGGGCAGAAGAGGAGCTCTGCGTAGGAGTTCAACCCGCGTCAGCTTCAGGCAGGGGGGATTGCCCCAGGGGACAGCCAGGGACCTGTCCAAGGTTTGAGAATGTCACCAGAAGTAGGCAGGGGCAGACAGAGGGAGCACTGCATCTGTAGGGGGGCTCCCTGGAAGGGCAAAGGAGCTAGGGAGGGGAAATGGAGAGCAAAGATAAGTAGGGAGCGCAGCTCTATGATTCTGTGACTTCGAATATGACTTAGAGCTTTGAAGGGTGGGAAGGGGGCCGATAAGTGAAGGGGAGCGGAGAGGGGATTCTAGGAGGGGAACATTCTGAGAAAGCCTGCGAGGCAGGAAGGAGCCTGTAAGTGTGAGCAAGCGTGCATTCATGCAAGGCGTGAGGGGACGAATGAGGGGCACCCGTGCTTGCACCAGGGAGTAAAAGGAGATGGGATTTTATATGTATATTTTACACAGACTGTAAAAATCTCTGTGAGCTATATATCAATCGTAATCTCTAGCTGAGTTTGGACTGAAGTTCTGCATGGAGGGTGTCTCTGAGATCACAGCATCATTTAAGACCAGATGGAACCCAGAGAACCTCTTCGTAGACCACATAAAATCGGACCAGTGAATTTATGTGACTTGATCAAGGAAGTAGGACAAAGACAACTACAGCATATTTTCTGTTGCTAAATGATAGATAAGTTAAAGGATAATACTGTTTATTATTAGGACATTTCTGAGAAGTATAAAACCAGCCCCCCTCCCTCCTTCCCTTCCTTCCTGCCTGTCTGTTCGCCTTCCTGCCTACTTTTCTTCCTCCTTCTTCCCATTGCTATTTACTAAATACTAACTATGTCCCGAGCACATAGTAAATGATCTTGACAGATGTCCCTTGCTTCCTGGAGCTCCCATTCTACAGTGAGGGGAAGGAGAGAGTGGGGGAGGGGGAGGTTGTCTTGGTCTGGTTTAATAAACTGCACTTGACTCTCTTCCTAGTGAAGAAGAAAATGAATGGTTCATACTCCGTTTTTATTTCTGCTGAGTATATTCTGAACTTTCCATAAAAGTAGCTAAGTTTAACAAGAATTAATTAAAATGATGTAAGTAGTTTATAGATGAGTAAACACAGGGCCAAAACATGTGGGAAAGGTGCAGCCTTTGTAATAAAGAGGTACCATTTAAAATAAGTATGAGGCACTATTCCATATTGACTGAATTAAAATTTTAAGTGTATCATAGGACACAAAGTAATAAATTGGTTCACTCAGACCGTATATAACAAGAGCCAGACGGTTTGTCATAGCTTATGATTTACTCATCTCATTTTAACAAATACATTTCAAGAAAAAATAAACAAAAAGGAATAAAACCAAAATTATCACTGTTTGTACCAGCTTCAAAATTTGACAGGGGTAAAAGGACCAGAAGTTTCCACAGTTTCCTCAGCATTCCCCATACTTCTTGCCAATATCCTGTTTTCACTTGCACTCTCCCTGTATCACCCTCCAGACATAGGTCAAAAATTCCTATTAAAATGTCCAAGAAAATTCAGTCTACTCAGTTTTAAAATGATATTTTTAATCAATAAATCAGAAGAGACTGTCTTCATGATAGAAATAATTCTTCCGTTAAAAATGAACCTCAGGGGTCCCCAGATGACTCAGTTGGTTAAGTGTCTGCCTTGGGCTCAGGTCACGATCCCAGAGTCCTGGGAACTTCGAGTTCCCTGCTCAGCAGGGAGTCTGCTTCTCCCTCTGCCCTTCCCAATTCCCCCGCTCGTGTTCTCTCTCAAATAGATGAAAAAAAATCTTTAAAAAATGAATCCAGGGGCGCCTGAGTGGCTCAGTGGGTTAAGCCTCTACCTTCAGCTCGGGTCATGATATCAGGATCCTGGGATCAAGCCCCGCATTGGGCTCTCTGCTCGGTGGGGAGCCTGCTTCTTCCTTTCTCTCTGCCTGCCTCTCTGCCTACTTGTGATCTCTGTCTGTCGAATGAATAAATAAAATCTTTAAAATTAATTAATTAATTAATTAATTTTAAAAAAATGAATCCATTACAAGTTGGTTTATTTAAATGACAAACTTCCTCTAGCATTCACCAGTCTGATTTTTAAATTCATTATGTGTGTAGCTTGAAACAGAAAAGTGTTTAGAGAACTACCTGTTGAAATGTCATCAGATATGAAAATCAAATTCCCCTTAAGTAATTGAAAAGATAAAGACATAATAAAGTCTTAGGATCCTATATGATACAAGGCTCCCTGTCCTGTGATTGGGGGTGTAGCTCCTGGTGAGGGCCCGGATCTGAACGTGGGGAAGTGAGATGGCCTGGGACCTGTGTTTTTCTAAGATTGCTCTGCAGGGAAAAGTTCTGGGAAATGCTAATAGGTGTTCCTTGGGGAAAAAGCTTTGGAGGTTAAAATAGACAAAAGAAAACTGAAAAATAAAATGTAAAAAACTCTATTTCCCACAGTATTTTATGTTCTCTGTATTTCTGGGAGGGAAATCTCCACTGAAGCTATTCACAAACTTATTCGATAAAGGAATCCTGTTCTCTCGAGGCATCTGAAAGGTTAATGCCATACAGAAGGCACTCAGGAATACTGAGATTCATTTTTTTTTAAGATTTTATTTATTTGAGTGAGAGAGAGCGTGCACACATGCACAAGCAGGGTGGAGAAGCAGTGGGGGAAGCAGACTCCCCCCGGAGCAGGGAGCCCAATGCAGGACTCAACCCCAGGACCCTGGGATCATGACCTGAGCCAAAGGAAAACGCTTAACCAACCAAGCCACCCAGGTGCTCCCTGAAATTCCTTTTTAATTGACTTTGTAGGAAAAACAGCCTTCACCAAGAGATAATTATTTAGTTCTGTCCTCCGATCCTTACTATTTTACATAATTGTAGTCACACACATATTATTTTATTCTAGGTTTCTTACTTGACCTCATTCTTCATTATTTCCAATTATTATTACAGTTAACATTACCATCATTCATATAGATAATTCTATATTTATAATTTTGAAATACCATAGAGAGCACACCCATTCTCAATGCAAGATCTGTGCAATATTACTGTTTATTATCTGGGGTTCCCAACACTTTTCCTGTCCCAAAACACCTCAGGGGCAAAATGCTTTCCCATAAGCAATAATGGCTCATTTTGGTGACTGTTACAGAATCTTTGGGGCAGATGGGGGGTGCAGGGTATTGTAATTGGTAGGAGATCCTCATATGATTTTCATTGGCCTTCCCCTCTACTGTCCTGCCTGGGAAGTGCTGTCTTAGACCCTGTAAATTAGACATGGTTCCAATCTTCAAGAAGTTTATAAAAAATCATCAGTTACACACATAAAATAAACCATAAGGCTGGGTGTAAGATAAGACCATGTCATACAAAAAAACCCACAGTACTGGGATATTGAGGATATTGCACAAAGATGGAAAATTATTTCAGCTTGGGAATTACAGAGTCCCACTGAAGGAAAGCACAGTCTTTGCTTCATCTCTTTCCTTCACCCCACAAATCCAATTCATGACCAAGTCTTACAGTTGCCACCTAAAAAATTAAATAGAGAACGTTCACCCAGAGTTTACTATGTGCCAGGAACATCAGGCATCTGACTCTTGGTTTCAGCTCAGGTCTCGGTGTCCTGAGGTGGGCCCCACGTAGGGCTCCACACTCAGGGGCGAAGAGCCTACTCGAGATTCTCTCTTCCTTCTCTCTGCCCCCCCGCTTTTGCACTTTCTCTCTCTCTCTCAAATAATAAATAAATCTTTAAAAAATTTTGCTTTAAATATATTAAGCCTAGTTAGTACTTGCAATGTCTCTGTAGGCAAAGATCATTAGTCTAATCTTACAGAGACTGAGGACAATGAAGTGACATTGCCAAAGGTCCCATTGTTTGTAAGTGTTAAAACTGGGAGGATCGAGCCCAGGTAGACTGATTGCAGGACCTGCATCTCTATCTCTATGCCATATTGCCCCATCACTCAAAGCCCTCTATCTCTCTTCAAATCCACTCCTTTGCTCTAGATGAAGCCACCCTCATCTTCTGCTTGGACTTCTTTCTAATGGCTTCCTAAATGCTCTTCTTGCTTCCATTTTTCCCCCTTGTGAGTACCTTCTCCCTGCATCATCCTGGATGATCTCTCTAAAATGTTAATCAGCTTATGCCCCCCTTGCTGAAACTTTGAGCACCTCCCCACCTCATGTCGTGTAAAACCCAAACTTTTTGCCAAGACTGAGTACACAAAGCCCTGCATGATCCATCCTTCACTCAGTTCTCCCACCTCATCTCACAGGAGGCTTCTAGTTTTCTGTCCTTTCCAGATCTTTCCATTCTCAGGGACTTTGCACCTGCTCCTCTCCACCTGGAATAATATTCCCCAGATGCTCCCCATGACAGGTTCATTTCATCCTTCCAGGCTTCAGCCTAGCTGCTGTATCTCAGTATTGGCCAATCCAAAAACCTGTCCTCTGCTTTTCCCTCTCAGAGTACTACATTTATTCCCTCCATGACACTTTTCTATGAAATATTTTTACCTGTTCACTTATTACTAAATTGTCCTCAGTAAACCATAAGTACCTTAAGGACAGGATACTGGTCTCCCTTATTCATTCCTGCTTTTCCAGCAACTAACACAGATCTTGGTACACAATCAGTGCCTAATAAATATGTCTTGAATGAATGAGTGAATGAGGAACAGAAATTTATAAATATGCCAAATTCAAATCTTATGTGCCCAAGTGGTTCATGGGTGCCTCAGGTTATAACATAACATAAAGAAAGTGAAAAGGTAGGAAAAAAGCAGGGTCACTGATGCCTTCCAGAACGTGTTGCATACTGTCATGGGACACAAAGGTCAAATGAATATTGGAGATTGAGAACTTTGGGACTTGCTCAGTCACTGCATTATTTTAGAAGCTATAGAAAATCATAATAGGAAGAAGAGGAGGAAGGAGGAGAAAGTCAGGGAGAGGGATGAGGGGCTAACACTGGCCTTGCTCTACATGTTTCTTAGGTGTAAACCCAGTGACTTCTGGTAACAGCTATTCAATTATCTACTGAGCACAATTAACTGTCCAAACTTGGCTTTTAAAAAAAGCATTTGGTTATATCTCATAGTAATATAGGTCAAGAGATTGGGCAGAGGGTTAGTAGTATTCAACTGGTGAACCTGTTATCAGAGGAACTAAAAAAGTCTTGCTCACATGTCTGGTGTCTTTACAGTGACTGCTGGAAGGCTAGATTCTGCCTTTATGTGGTATTTCCGCAGGGTAGTTGAACTTTCTACACGACAACTCCCGGGCCCAAGAGACCAAGGAAGGAAGTGCCACTCTTAAAAGCAAGGTCCAGAGCAGACTTCCAGTTTACTGCACAGATCAAAGAGTCAGAGCCCAGTGCAGATTCAAGGAGAGGAGAAATAAATGCCAGTTCTTGATGGGAGAAGTGGCAAAGAACTTGTGACCATTTAATTTGACATAATAATTCTCTGAGGTAGGAGTACTATCACCTCCAGTCTTCAGCTAAGACTACTGAGGCAAATTGTTTCTAAACCCAGACAGGTCTCTGCCTTAATTTTGAAACTGGTTAAGTAGGATGGTTAATACCTTTCCCAGCTATGTTTTCTGGAGTAAAACAGTGAATAAACATCAAGTAACAATCATGTACAGCACCCTGTGTTCACTATTGTGAGGGAGAAAATGAGGAATAAAAAAACCCCAGTTTCTTGTTCTCCATGGAAATTTACTTGAAAATTTAAAAGTTTTTTTTTTTAATTTATTTGTCAGAGAGAGAGAGAGAGAGCGAGCGAGCACAGGCAGACAGAGTGCCAGACAGAGGCAGAGGGAGAAGCAGGCTCCCTGCTGAGCAAGGAGCCCGATGTGGGACTCGATCCCAGGACACTGGGATCATGACCTGAGCCGAAGGCAGCCGCTTAACCAACTGAGCCACCCAGGCGTCCCGAAAATTTAAAAACATAAGGTACACAAATGAATGAAGAAAGAAAGTGTGGTGTACACATACAATTGAATATTCATCAGCCTTTAAAAAAGAAGGAGATGCTGCCATATACAACAACCTGGATGAACCTGAAGGACGTTGTGCTACATGAAATAAGTCAGTCACAAAAAGACAACTACTGCCTGAATCCACACGCGTGCTGTATCTACAATACTCAGTCTCATGGAAACAGAGTACAATGGCGGTTGCCAGGTGTTGGGGGGTGGAGAGAAACAAATTGGTATTTCAAATTCTTTTTTTTTTTTTTAGATTTTATTTATTTATTTGACAGACAGAGACACAGTGAGAGAAGGAACAGAAGCAGAGGGAGTGGGAGAGGGAGAAGCAGTCTTTCCGCCAAGCAGGGAGCCCAATGCAGGGCTCGATTGCAGGACCCCGAGATCATGACCTGAGCCGAAGGCAGCTGCCTAACGACTAAGCCACCCAGGTATCCCTGGTATTTCTAAATTCTTAAATAAAAACATACACCATATATTTGAGGAACTAGTATCTGATCTATTATAAATAATCCTCTGGGAAAACACCACCAGAATGAGCTTCCTGAGATCAAGGTGCTGAACCTAACTGTTAATGGCTTGTGGGACTCTGGAGATGTCCCTTAACCTTCTTGGGCCTCTTCATCTACAACAAAGGATGACACTACATGACTGCTAGGTTTCCTCCCAAATTTGGGCAGCTATGATACAGATTTTTAAAAGGCTTTTGTAATATTATTCACAGGTGCTGTGGGATAGCTCCCCCACCTAAAGGAGCTATCAGGTCCTGGTTCCAGAAGAGAAGCCCTATTTCTTGTTCTAGGTTGCAGCCACCCTTCCAGGAGGAAAAGCTCCATGATTTCCCCTTTGTGACATGTATGTTCCATTCAATACAAGGTGTCCATCTCAGCTCTACTCCTAGATGATTTCAGCACAGCAAGTATACCGCGAGAAGAGAGATTAGAGGGTTATACCAGCCCCAGAGGCAGAAAGTAATGTTGTTCACTGTGACTCTATATCCTGGGGAACTGAAGATGCCAAAGCAGCTCATCCACCACGAGCAAACACAGTCTTAAAGAGCTGCTATAACAAAATACCACAGGCGGGTGGTTTAAGCTATGGACACGAATTTCTCACAGTTCTGGAGTTTGGGAAGTGAAAGATCAAGGTCCCTGCAGATTTAGGTCTAGGTGAAGGCCCTCTTCCTGCATTGCAGTCTTCTTGCTGTGCACTCACACAGCCTTTCTTCCATGCATGTACATGGAGAGCAAGATCTATCTTCTTCTTATCAGGGCACCAGTTCCAACATGAGGGTCCTGCCCTCACCTAATTTAAACCCAATTATTTCCCAAAGGCCCACCTCCAAATGCCATCACATTGGGGTTTATAACTTCACCATACGAATTTTGAAGGACACAAACATTTAGCCCATAATAACGTTTTTTGCCCAATGTCTCCAAAATTCAACATTCACAAAAGCACCTGGAACACTCATTATCTCAGAGATTGTGTACCAGGCAAAATTCTATTTCATGCTTTTCCTCCTCTAAGGAGTATAACAATGGAGAATCAAAATACTTATCATTGAAAAACAACATCAAACTTTCATTTTCCAGGCTCGTCACCACAACAAACACCTATTCTTGCCTTGGGCTTTGTAGAGTTCCCTTACATTTCCTCTGTTACTGGCTATCAGTGGGTTTGGGTATGACATACCTTCTCTCTCACTCACAGCCATAAAGGTAAAGGGTACACAGAGAGAGTAAGACTCACAAAGACATGACTCATTTTTGCATCTTTTGGTTTTTGATCAAATGCCAACAGATGTCAAGAGATAAATGAATGAGTCTTCAATAATGGGGTAAATGGAAACCAGTAACATTATGGGTGATTACTTAAGTTTCATTATTAATGTTCTTCTTCCTAAAATTGTAAATAAATGTAGTACAATAGGCAAAGGATATAATCCAAACACCTTCTGGGAGTAGAGAGAAGTCGCACTTTTCAGCTACATGGGTGATGTACTTCCACCTATGTAAGAGGTGAGGTAGTAACTCTCAGACCATAAAACTTTAGGGTTTCAGATCACCCTGGCAAATGTACATTTTTTTGAAACAAACTGTAAGATGAGTTTCTCTTTCAAAATGTATTCATTTTCTTTCCTTAAAAGCAGTACAAAGGGGAAAATGCTTTCTAAAATGACCTAGATTAACATGCTCCGCAACGTATCTAGGATACTGAGTTGGAAAGAACCTGAGAGAATCCAGTCTCCTCATTTTACAGAAGAAGCAAACTATACTTTAAAGATAAATGGCTTCCTCAGGACAACAGAACCAATGAACAGTTATGTTCAGCTATGTCAAGGTCTCCCAGAGCCTCATGACAGATCCATTTCCAGCATCCATGATGCCTCCGAAGGTGGCAGTCTCAGCATTCCTAATCTTCATCCCACTGGGTCATGGCATTTTGAGAAGAGACAAAAGATGAAACAGTGGTCCTCCTTTATAAGCACAGTATCCTGAATGTAGCAGATACTCATGTTTGTGGAATTAATATACCAAAAAGTACATCACATGGAAGAGAAACAATTCTGACCTAATAAAAACAGACCCTCCCCCAAGTCAATAAAGATGATAACCAGCAGGAGTTCCCTAAGTGTTCTTTGATATAAGACTTACCTCCTCAATAATATTTTAAATCTGTGTGAACTGGGACTATATCATCTATTTTCCCTCTCCCAAATCAGAGAGCCAAGAATGTTGTTACAAAAGCCATATTTTTGATCCTAAAATCATAATATTTAAAATTTAAAAGGATTTGGTACCACTTCTTGGGGTGGTGAATGGTCTGGTAGATGAAGTGTTTTGTTATTGTTTTTACTGAGATATAATTCATATTCCATACAATTCACTCATTAAAAATGTACAATTCAGAACCCACCATTTGTGCAACCATCACTCGAATAAATTTTAGAACATTTTCATCACTCCAGAAAGTACTCCAAGCCATCTCTAAGCCATCACCTCCATTTCCAGGCCAGTCCTCAGCCCCTGGCAACCACTCATCTACTTTCTGTCTCTATGGATTTTCCCATTGTGAATTTTTCATGTCAGTGGAATCATATAATAGGCAGTCCTTTCTGTCTGTTTTCTTTCATTTAGCATAATGTCTTCAAGGTTTTCTCACGTTGTAGCAGGTATCAGTACTTCATTCCTTTTTACGATCAAATAACATTCCATTGTATGAACACAGCATGTTTTGGTATCCATTTATCAGCTGGTGGACATTTGAATTTTTTCTACCTGTTGACTATTATTAATAATACTAACATGAACATTCAAGAACACATTTTTGCAAGACGTAAGTTCTCACTTCTCTTGCATTTAGATCTGGGAGCGGAACTGCTAGGTCATTGGTAGATAAGATTTTATTTTATTTTTTTATTTTATTTATTTTATGTTATTTTATTTTATTTTATTATTTTTAAAGCTTTTATTTATTTTTTGACAGGGAGAGAGAGAGAGTACAAGCAGGGGAGCAGCAGGCAGAGACAGAGGGAGAAGCAGGCTCCCCACAGAGCTGGAAGCCAGATGGGAGGTTCAATCCCAGGACACTGTGATCATGACCTGCGTCAAAGGCAGACAGACATTTAACCATCTGAGGCACCCAGGCATCACAGTAGATGAGATCTTAATATGGACATATTTTAGTTAGCAGGGCATCTGTCATGATTTATCTGGGGAATGAGACACACTAATTGAAACAACAAATGTCTGAAATAAACTACTGCCAAACCTAAGGGAGAAATTTGTCAATATTTGTTGGACTGGCTTTAAGTACAGGGCCAATCCTTGCCATTTCCCTATGATGGACTCCCCATAATTCCCTAGTACATCTCTTCTATTCAATAAATCCATGGAATGATTCTGAAAATATATAAATATTCATAAAAGGCAAAATATGTCTATACAAAATTTTACCTCACATTTCCTTAGATTCTTAAAGAGACGAGTTTTCTAGATAAGATCGATGAAACTTTACATTATAAAGTTGAAATAAAATTACTAATTGTTAAAACTAGCAGACTGTTTTGGATCAAATATAACAAAACAGTAGAAATATAATTTATGTGTTACACACTTTATACTCCATTGCAGTCCTCTTCAGATTCAATGGGACCTCTAATTTGGGTTCATTTTATGAAACCTAGAATGTGACATTACTATTTTTAAATTTTAATAGAAATTCACATATCCCTGTTTTCAGAAATTATCTAATCATATGTGTGAACTTAACTGATATTTAATGCTTGATCAGTAGGAAAACATTCACCTGGTGTGTAGCATTGTTTATTTGATAAAATGTAATCCACTTCATATGCTTTCTGTCTGCCTTATGACATGGTTTCCAGGAACTCACTGTAATGAAAACTGGGGCTTTCTGGACTGGTGTATTAGACTGTACCCTCCCTGACCTCACCATCAACAATGTTGAAGATGACTCTCTAGTTGTGTTATCAAGGTAGCACTCGCAAGAATGTGGTGTGGGAACCTTGGGGATGGTGGGCCAGGCTCTCAGCAGTCTACTTCACCAGAAAGTACCTGCTAGTGATAAGACTTGCTCTTTATCTCTCTCTTCAGAGAAAAATTAAAGGCCTTTGTTGTTACTTACCAGGCTGGATTTAATCCCCCTGACTGTTGATCTTCAAAATATGATAATATAACTGAAAACTGAGGCACTTCCCTTTGTAGTAAATCTTCTGAATGGCAGAATAAGACTTAGATGATTCCTTAACTCTTAGTTCAATTATGTTATGGTTGTCGCAATAATTATAACCCCAGTACCCTCTCAAATGTAATCATGTAAAATATGATCCACCAGCCTGTTCTCTCAAGGCGAGGATTATTACTACATTCAGTTCAGAGATTGTGTGATACAGGGCAAAAGGACTTCAGAATCCCTGAATTCAAGCCCTGGTTTGTAAGATGATTTCTTTGGACAAATCACAATCCACCAGAACCTCAGTTTACTCCTTTGTAAATTGGGGATAGTTAGAGTATGGCAACAGCGATATATGTATTCAAATCCTATCTTCTCCTTTTCCTACTCAATAGAAAGACTTCATCTCAGCCTTCCAAGCAGGGAGTGTGGAGCCATTAGAATTGGACTGTGAACAGGGAGACCTGATCTTCAGAGATATTCTCTTTGGACCTTTCTCTCTTTCTGATATGGTAAACTCAGGTGATGTGTTGAGATGTGTTGTTTTCTTAGATTCCATATTTGTCTTTGTTGCATCTATTGATCAAACTAATCCAGACAAACTAATTGCCAAAGTTGTTTACATTCCCTCTGGAATTCAGCTTTCTGGAGTGCATGAAAATCATATTAAGGAGGGTACATATTGCGTGGAGTCCAGGGTGTGCTTCATAGACAATGAATCTTGGAACATGAAAAAATAAAATAAAAAATTTTTTAAAAACCTTCAAAGTATAGGGATAGAGGATACATATCTCAATATAATCAAAGCCACCTATGAAAAAACCACAGCAAATATCATTCTCAATGGGGGAAAAATGAGAGCTTTCATCTATGGTCAGGAACATGGCAGGGATCTCCATTATCACCACTGCTATTCAACATAGTACTAGAAGTCCTAACCTCGACAATCAGAAAACAAAAAGAAATATAAGGCATCTGAATTGTCAAAGAAGAAGTCAAACTCTCACTCTTTGCAGGTTATATGATACTTTATGTGGAAAACCCAAAAGATTCCACTCCAAAACTGCTAGAACTCATACAGGAATTCAGTAGTGTCAGGATATAAAATCAATGCACAGAAATCAGTTACATTTCTATATACCAACAGGAAGACAGAAGAAAGATAAAGAGTTGATCCCATTTACAACTGCTCCCAAAACCATAAGATACCTAGGAATAAACCTAACCAAAGAGGCAAAGAATCTGTACTCAGAAAACTACAAAGTACTCATGAAAGAAATTGAGGAGGACACAAAGAAATGCAAAAACATTCCATGCTCATGAATTAGAATAACAAATACTATGAAAATGCCCATACTATCTAAAGTAATCTACACATTTAATGCAATCCCTATACCATCAATTTTTTTTTCAAAGAAATGGAACAAATAATCCTAAATTTATATGGAATCAGGAAAGACACCAAGTAGCCAGAGGATTGTTGAAAAAGAAAGCCAAAGTTGGTGGCATCACAATTCCAGACTTCAAGCTCTATTACAAAGCTGGAATTGTTACAAATCTGGAATTATGAAGACAGTAGGGTACTGGCACAAAAACAGACACATAGATCAATGGAACAGAATAGAGAGTCCAGAAATAGACCCTCAGCTCTACAGTCAACTAATCTTCGACAAAGCAAGAAAGAATGGCCAATGGAATGGCATTAAAAGTATAGACTGCTCTAGGTAACTAGCCATCAGGGAGATTCAAATTAAAACCACATTGAGATACCACCTCACACCAGTTAGAATGGCCAAAATTAACAAGACAGGAAACAATGTGTGTTGGAGAGGATGTGGAGAAAGGGGAACCCTCTTACACTGTTGGTGGGAATACAAGTTGGTGAAGCCACTTTGGAGAACAGTGTGGAGATTCCTTTAGAAATTAAAAATAGAGGACACCTGGGTGGCTCAGTTGGTTCAGCGGCTGCCTTCGGCTCAGGTCATGATCCCAGCGTCCTGGGATCGAGTCCCACATCGGGCTCCTTGCTCCACAGGGAACCTGCTTCTCCCTCTGCCTCTGCCTGCCACTCTGTCTTCCTGTGCTCGCTCATTCTCCCTCTCTCTCTCTCTCTGAAAATAAATAAATAAAATCTTTAAAAAAAAAAGAAATTAAAAATAGAGCTTCCCTATGACCCTGCAATTGCACTACTGGGTATTTACCCCAAAGATACAGATGTGGTGAAAAGAAGGGCCATCTGTACCCCAATGTTTATAGCAGCAATGCCCACGGTCGCCAAACTGTGGAAAGAACCAAGATGCCCTTCAACAGACGAATGGATAAGGAAGATGTGGTCCATATACACTATGGAGTATTATGCCTCCATCAGAAAGGATGAATACTCAACTTTTGTAGCAACATGGACAGGACTGGAAGAGATTAGGCTGAGTGAAATAAGTCAA
Organism: Mellivora capensis; assembly: GCA_004024625.1. NCBI lineage: Eukaryota > Metazoa > Chordata > Mammalia > Carnivora > Mustelidae > Mellivora > Mellivora capensis. The sequence continues at coordinate 23,114 of PISX010012411.1, read as the reverse complement.
GCAGAGAGAGTCAATTATCATATGGTTTCACTTATTTGTGGAGCATAACAAATAACATGGAGGACAAGGGGAGATGGAGAGGAGAAAGGAGTTGAGGGAAATTGGAGGGGAGATGAACCATGAGAGACTATGGACTCTGAAAAACAACCTGAGGGTTTTGAAGGGGCGGGGGGCAGGAGGTTGGGGGAGCCAGGTGGTGGGTATTATGGAGGGCACGCATTGCATGAAGCACTGGGTGTGGTGCAAAAACTATGAATTCTGTTACGCTGAAGAGATATTAAAAAAAAAAAAGAATGGCCAATGGAAAAAACACAGTCTCTTCAACAAATGGTGTTGGGAAAATTGGACAGCCACATGCAGAAGAATGAAACTGGACCATTTCCTTATACCAGACACAAAAATAGACTCAAAATGGATGAACGACCTCAATGTGAGACAGGAATCCATCAAAATCCTTGAGGAGAACACAGGCAGCAACCTCTTTGACCTCAGCCGCAGCACCTTCTTCCTAGGAACATCACCAAAGGCAAGGGAAGCAAGGGCAAAAATGAACTATTGTAACTTAATCAAGATAAAAGCTTTTGCACAGCAAAGGAAACAGTCACAAAACCAAAAGACAACTGATGAAATGGGAGAAGATATTTGCAAATGACATACCAGATAAAGGGCTAGTATCCAAAATCTATAAAGAACTTAATCAACCTCAACACCCAAAAAACAAATAATCCAATCAAGAAATGGGCAGAAGACATGAGCAAACATTTCTGCAAAGAAGACATCCAAATGGCCAACAGACACATGAAAAAGTGCTCAACATCACTCGGCACCAGGGAGATACAAATCAAAACCACAATGAGATACCACTTCACGCCAGTCAGAATGGCTAAAATTAACCAGTCAGGAAACAACAGATGTTGGCGAGGTTGCGGAGAAAGGGGAGCCCTCCTACACTCTTGGTGAGAATGCAAGTTGGTGCAGCCACTCTGGAAAACAGCATGGAGGTTCCTCAAAAAGTTGAAAATAGAGCTACCCTACGACCCAGCAGTTGCACTACTGGGTATTTACCCTAAAGATACAAATGTTGGGATCTGAAGGAGCACCCAAATGTTTATGGCAGCAATGTCCACAATAGCCAAACTATGGAAAGAACCTAGATGTCCATCAACAGATCAATGGATAAAGAGATGTGGTATATATATACAATGGAATACTATGCAGCCATCAAAAGAAATGAAATCTTGCCATTTGCAACAAGATGGATGGAACTAGAGGGTATTATGCTGAGCGAAATAAATCAATCAGAGAAAGACAATTATCATATGATCTCTCTGATATGAGGAATTTGAGAGGCAGGGTCAGGGGTTTGGGGGGTAGGGAAGGAAAAAATGAAACAAGATGGGATCGGGAGGGAGACAAACCACAAGAGACTCTAAATCTCACAAAATAAAACCTGAGGGTTGCTGAGGGGTGGAAGGTTAGGGACAGGGTGGTTGGATAATGGACACTGGGGAGGGTATGTGCTATGGTGAGTGCTGTGAAATGTGTAAGCTTGATGATTCACAGACCTGTACCCCTGGGGCAAATAATACATTATATGTTAACAAAAAAAATTAAATACACACACAGGTGACTATCCAATGAATGTAAACCAATAAAGCCTTTCTTGTTTACAGAAACAAATGAACAAACAAAAACCCTCCAACCAATCCCAAGTTCATACCTCCAACTACCTTCTTTATCTAACTCTCACATACCAAGGCAGTATGTCCCCTGTCCTAAATCATCAAGGGCCAATAACCAGGCAAATACTAGAGACACCACCACCCTTATAGTCCAGAACCCACCAGCATTATTCACACTAGCCTCTCCCTTGCCCTGCCTTACTTCCCCACAGAAAGCACAATAATGGCTCTGGGCCTATGATTTTCCCTTGCTCCTGCTTCTGCCTCCTGACCCAATTATGGTACTTCTCCACGTGGCCTTACATGGTACACAATGCCTCTTGTTTCCAGGGGATCTACAAATAGCAATAAACTTTTCTTTCAATAACACTGACTTTTCCATACCATCACTCAGTCTCCTTTATAGATTAAGACCTAGGCACAAATCAAGATGATGGTCTTCTAAGATGAAGGCTCCTTCCTGACCAAGCACTGGTCTTTCCATGACTGGGTAACAGTGTTGTTGTTGTTGTTGTTGTTGTTGTTGTTGTTAAACCACTGAAATTTGGGGGGTAATTTTACTACAGGTTAATTGAACCTGACCTCAATACAAAATCCTCACTTCCCAGGTTTATTTCAACAATTAGGGAAAAACACATGTATTCAAAATATATAATAATTCATGGTATGAAGACATGTTGGGAACTCAAAAAAGGATGATAATTCAAAAGCAGTGTCTAAAAATAATGTGTATAAACAGAGGACATATGATCTCCATCAAGTGAGAATAGTGGAAGAGATTTTCACCACATATTGAGCAGATATTTGAAACCTGACCTAAACAAAGAATTGTGATATGTATAAAAAATACACTTTGGCAGTTTTGTCAAAGGGACCAGGACTCATCTGCACAGAAACTGGAAACAATAAAAATATGTGCTCTTGGTAGTGGCACTTTGTGCTGGAATAGATAACACAGAGGACAACAATAGACCCTAACGAGCGCTCATATCACACATAAGGGTAGAGGCTATAAGTTATAGGCCTTGCTTTACTGTGCAGTTTCTTCTTCATGGACAATCTACATAGCTAGGAGGATTTATTTAGTAAAACGTAATGACTTCGTTTATATGACTTCACAGTTTACAAAGCACTCTGTAACAAACACTCTAACAAAAGCCTTATGAAGTGATCAGGGAACTCGTATGCTGTCGGTGCACAAGAAGAGAAAGTTTCCTGTGTAAAACAGCAAATGACTGCCCCTATCCACTCCATACACTCCTTCCGGAACTTAGAGATTATGTTTTTCTCTAACTGTAAAACAAGGGAAAGAAAAAAAAAAAGTAGAGGCCAAAAGCACTGATATCACCAGAAGCTTGTTAAAAATCAGAAGCTCGTGGTGGTGGGTATTAAGGAGGACACATATTGCATGGAGCACTGGATGTGGTGCATAAACAATGAATTGTGGAACATGAAAAAAATAAAATAATATTAAGATGTTTTAAAGAAAATCAGCAGCTCAGGCCCCACCTCAGATCTGCTGCATCTGATTCTGTAGTTCAACGCGATGCCCAGGTGCTTCCTGTGCATGTAACATTTAAGAGCATTGTTCTGTGAGAGTATTTATAATTGTGTGCTGAGATTTGGGAACCTTTAAATTGAACTAGAAAAAAATAGCAGGTAAATACCAAAACACAAGCCTAGACTATGCCTGTAACTAATTAATCAGGAAACAACCCTTTTAGTGTATTTGCAGTATATTCTGAAAGTGGAACCGATTAATGGGAAAGGAGACAGACTGCTTGGTATCTAGAAAAAGAGAAGCCCGAGAAGTGATTTTTTTCCCTTCGTCTTCTGTACTATCTGAAAAAGATGACACTTTGACTTGCTAATCTATATATTTGCTCTGAGCGATGTAGGATACATCTGATCATCAATGTTGAGTGCCCCATATAATATTCTCATAATCTAACTTTATGTTTTCCATTCAACCTATTGGTTATAATTTGACTCCCCCTCTCATGTAATTTTTCTACATGGAGAGAACTTGACCAAACAATCAGACCAAAACATTCTAGATCACTGGCAATCACACCTTCCTTTATAACTTAATATGCCGGTTGCCTAACTTCAAAATCAAAATCAGCTGATTATGAATGTGGTTAGGACAAACAAGTCTACCCAAGTCCATGACTACACGAATAAAACTTGACTTTTTTTGAACACTGATAACCACTTCCTAAAAAAACAACCATGTGGAGTTATGGCAGAATGGCCACATGATATGTTGGGATAATGATAACAAATGTTTATTAAATACTTGGTATATTCCAAAAGAGCTTTGCCTCTGTTAAGTCATGTAACTCTCATAAGTCATGTAGTATTATCCCCATTTCACAGATGAGAAAACAGAGGCACAGAGTCATTAAGTAACTTGACTAAGTTATAAAGTGACAGAAAAGGATTTTAATCCAGGCAGTCTAGCACCAGAACCTGTTGTCTCGACCACTCTGCTGTATCACCACTATCCTGTCTCTCAACAGTTATCACACATTGGATTCTTCCTCTCTACTTCCTCTACCCATCCTTTTTGGTTTAGCTTCAAAATCATTTATAGGAGTACCAGGATCTAGAGCTCTTGATACAGCCAGGAGATTAAAGAACCAAACTTCAGTAGGTGACTCTTGCCCCTGTGTGGGTGAGGACACTCCCCTGGGACTTACAGATTAAATACAGATATGCTAGATCCTAAAAAGACATTGTCTACCTTGGATTTATTTCTCCCAGTCTTGAGAGTGAAATGGTACAGAAGCCAAGCCTGGATAGGACTAGAGCAAGAGCACGGGACAGAGTTCACTTTGGTGGGGGCTTAGGCAAAGAGGTATCCAATTAATTCAAAAAGTGACTCTATCAGAGTTTGTGCCAAGAGTTTGTACTTGCCTTTGTGTGTTGTGTGTGCCAAGAGAATGTGCTTTGCCTTTCCTGGACCTCTCTGGGTATATTTCTCTTGGGATGATCCCAGGAAGTGGTTGTGGCCACACAAATCTCTAAGATTTGTAACCCTGGATCTTCAGTGAAATAATAGCATTATGCAAGCACAGCAGAAACAGTATGTCATTTCAGAAATAAAATGGTAAACTGGAATGGAAATCTTTACCTTCATCGCTGTGAGAGAGGCAGAATGGACCTGTAACGAGTTCTCTCTGGTGGCCACTACAGCTTTTGTAGTCATCAGTAATAAATGGCTAGGACTGTCCAGTGAATTGTGCTTATGACATTAGATCAGTGCTTTACAATCTTTTTCTGCCCAGCATATCTCTGTGAAACAATACCTTTCTCTAAGTTAGAGTCACACTTCAAATGAGATTTGTAGAAACATACATGTTCCCATTCCTTCCAGTACTTTTTTGTCTCCATGTAAAAAAATTACATGAGATGAAAAGTCAAATTATAATCAGTAGGTTGAATGGAAAACACTGTCTATGAAGTTGTGTTACTCAGTATTTTTAAGAGGCATTTAGCAATATGCTGAATAAATGTCATTGCCCTAGGAAGAAAAAAACAATTTAGTAAAAATGGGCGGTAATGAGACTTCAGGATAAACTTAAAACGAACCTGGACACTTAACCAGTTCACACATTCACACACACAGTTCACTAGTGACCGATAATAGAGCTTCTATTTCATTCCTGGTTCATGGCAATAGCAGAGTCAAATAATGTCCAAACAGGCAATATCTAAAACTTCATTCTATGTTTGTTAGAAAAGTAAAATATTTTATTTTGTGTTCATAATTTATAAATCTTCCAAAGTTTCAAAATATTTGCCATCTATCTAATCTATCTATCATCTATCTATCTATGTTTATTATTATGTAGAAAACATTAGAATAGCTTCCCAAAGGTGAGGGGGGACCACTCCAGCAAATGAAAATGTTATCAGTTAATATTAACTAATTTCTTTATAAATATTGATCCTGCAGTTGATGGGCTTATTTGCTATTCATGAGGAGTTGTACAGGTTACTAAGTATGTATTTTCTTACTATTTTTTTTTAGAAACTAGATTCAGAATTTCCAGAACATGCAAAATAAAACAAGTTATCCATTTTTAACTTAATCTGGAGTATAAAAAGATCGGCCAAATATGACCTCCTTTCTGACAGTTTAAAGTGTTTTATGCATTTCTGAGCCACTGTTTACTTTTTCAAAGATTTAAGAGTTTAAAGACTTAAAAAATGATTGACTTGTGGGCTGCCTGAGTGGCTCAGTCAGTTAAGAGTCTAATTCTTGATTTCAGTTTGGGTCATGATCTCAAGGTGATGACTTTGAGCTCCACCTCAGGCTCCATACTGGGCATGGAGTCTGCTTGAGATTCTCTCTCTCCCCCGCTCCTTCTGCCCCTCCCCCCGCACTTGCTTTTACACTTGCTCCTGTGTGCTCTCTCTCGAAAAATGAAAAAAGGTGGACTTGTGTACAATCCTTTTGCACTCTGGTGAAATGTAAAAGATAGTTTCATGATACACCAAGGAGAGACCAGGTAGTCTGCCACATCAAAACGATACTCAGCAAATCTGAAGCTGACAGAGAATTTTGAAGGTGGGGAAGTGCAGCTGTAAATGAGGAGAGCTAAACGCCATAAACTAATCAGTAGAAATAGCAGATGAAAACAATCGATGTGTGGGAGCGTAACATATGAAATAATTTAGAATTAGAGAACTGCAATACAAATACTCGGGATAAAAGTTAAAAATAATGAATGGATATAATAATTTTAATAACTATTAAGATCAGCTAGAATGAGTTTGTGGTATACCTTGTATAACTAATAAGAAAAGCTGAAATGAACACTTGTACATTTGTATTTTATGCCAAGCAATTATTTTCTACGTGTCAAGGACACACTGAACCAAATCACTGGATCAAATCTGATCACCAAATCAGCATCCAGAGGTTTGTATAAGTTTATTTTTCTACTGAGTGCCTATTTCCTATACCTTTGCCAAATCTGGAGATTTTGCTAAGCAAAAAAGTCTTATCATTATTACTTTATCTTTTATTTCCACGGAAGTTGAAGACTCTTGCATGTTCCTTCCTTCCATCCTTCCTTCCTTTTTCTTTCTTTCCTTCTTTTTGAGATTTTATTTATTTATTTGACAGAGAGAGAGACACAGTGAAAGAGAGAACACAAGCAGGAGGAGTGGGAGAGGGAGAAGCAGGCTTCCTGCTGAGCAGGGAGCTCAATGTGGGGCTCCACCCCAGGACTCCAGGATCATGACCTGAGCCGAAGGCAGACACCCAATGACTGAGCCACCCAGGTGCCCCCTCTTGCATGTTTCTTAAATTTTTCTATTTGTTTAAGAAATTTTCTTATGCCACCAGTCCATTTTTCTACTGGAATATTCATTTTTCTCTAATTGACCAATAAAAGCCTTCAAATATTTTTGCTACTTATATGCTATATATGGTAAAAAAAATTTTTTTCATTATTGGAAATTTGTCTTCTGGTTGATTTAGACAACTCTGGTCTATTTGAGAGGCATGCAAATGAGTTGTATAGTCTGTTTAAGCTCAGAGCTGCAAGTCTCTATCTGGCTGACCTTACACACTCACTGGCTTTCATTGGCTCTTCAAAGATGGAAGTCTCCCAAGGCTCACACCTGGGCCCTCTACCTTTCTCTCCCCACACCTCTTCCTTCATAAGTTCACATACTCCAGTGATTTTCACAAATTTAAACTCATACATAATTCCTTAATCTATACTACTGCTCCTGACTCAGTCCGCCCCATAAGTCAGTAATATGGTTTCACATGCCTGATGAACCCTTTAAGATTTCATTTGTTCACTCAAATTTACATAGCACCTCTTAAGCACACCTTGTAAATAGAAGTATTGTGAAGCGTCAAGATCTCACATTCAAAGATTTCGAAGCAAAGTCACCCCACAAACCGTCCTTCCTTTCCAATTTCTCTCTTTTCTGTTAATTGTGCCCCCAACTTTCTGCTCTTTTATCTAAGAATGTCATAATTCTTTGCTCTCTGTGTCACCACAAGTAATCAGTCTCTTAATTTTTCCTCTAATATTTCAAAAATTAATTCTCCTTTTTTTTTTTTCAGATTCCTACCATTTTGGTCCAAGCACTCATCACCTGACACCTGTTGAACTGCCGTGGTAATTTCCTAGTGGCCCCACTGATTCCCATCTGTTTGCCGCTTCAGTGTGTTGTGTATCTTGTGCTGGATTATTCTTCCTGTAGTATGGTTCTGAATATGTCATTTCTCTGTTCAAGAATCTCAAGTGCTTCCTTCTGCCTGTGGAAATAAGCCACCAGCCCCTCATTAGAAGTTTGTAATAAGTTGATTCTATCTATCCTAACTCATCTCCCACTACTCCACATTGGAAACACGATGTTTGCTTAGCGTTGTGTCTGCATTATCCTCCACATAAGACTTCTCACCTTTGCTCATCAATTCTGTCTGATTATATCCCTTACTTCTCTTGATCAGTCCAAATCCCATACACCCATCTCTTCACAGCATAACTCAAGTCTTCTCTCTTCCAGGAAGTTGGTTCCAACTAAAACTGTAGTTTGTTTTTCTTAGTATTGAAGTACACTTCACAGAGTACCCTCAAGGACTCTGAGCCTCAAAAATCTCAAATTCTGTTCAACAACAATTTATCGAATACTCATTATGCACAATGCTCTCCTGAGAAAAATGAATAGACCTGGTCCATCCTCTCAAAGAGCTGGAGCCCATTAGAAGGGACAGGTGTAAATATCATTTCATTTAAATATGTGAAGCTTTGGGGTGCCTGGGTGGCTCAGTGGGTTAAAGCCACTGAGCCTTTAGCTTCAGCCTCTGCCTTCAGCTCGATCATGATCTCAGGGTCCTGGGATCGAGCCCCACATCAGGCTCTCTGCTCAGCAGGGAGCCTGCCTCCCCCTCTCTCTCTGCCTGCTTCTCTGCCTACATGTGATCTCTGTCTGTCAAATAAACAAATAAAATTAAAAAAAATATGTGAAGCTTTAAGTTGGAAGTGTACACAGTGCTGTGAGAGTGAGAAAAAAGAAGTGTGTCATCTGACCAAGGGTTTAGGGAAAGCTTCCAGAGGAGTTATCATGAGACAAGAATATAAAAAGTTAAGTAAGAGCTATTAAGACAAAGAAAGGTAGAAAGGGAGTTTGAGAAAAAGGGAACAAAATAAATATACCCAGAGACACAATCTGTAGGAGGGGAGTGAGGAGTTAAAAGCAGTAACATTAGAGTATAATGTCGTGACAAAGAACTGGTGAGAGATAAAGACAGGAAGCAACCAGAGAAAGTGAGCCAGGTGTGTAGGGGTTTGTAAACGACTTTAAGAAATTTGCACTCTAATCTGGAAATAATGAGGAGCCCCTAAAAATGTTTAAACAAGAAAGTTAAATGATTGGATTTTGTCAAAATCTCTTTACTTTGTAGAAGACCAAATTTAAGGAAAGTGAGACAGCAGACAGAAGACCACATATTGCAAGGCTCCAGGAAAGACAGGAAAAGGGACTCTATGAAGATGCTGGTATCAGGGATGGGGCTCAAGACACAGATTTGAAAAAAAAATGTTTAAGAGCTAAAACTATTAGATCCTATTGACTGCCTAGACATAGAAGTTTCAGGGAACTGAGAAGTGTCACATGACTGCTTGGATAATGGTGACAGTAATTAAGCTAAAAATTAAGGAGCCATAGTACATTGTGGGGGGATTGGTGGGGAAGACTGGAGGTGGTGAGAGCAGAGAATCACAATGAGGACAGTTTGGGATATGCTGAGTCTGTGATTCCTATAGGATATATGAAGACCAAAGATCACAGATGAGGTCAAAGAGAAAAGTAAAAATTTAGCATTCATCATCATTCTACTGTAAGATAAAATGATGATAGATAGCTATGAGATTCCCCCCAAACAAAGTGTGTAAAGAAAGAAATGAACACTTTAGAACCTGCGGGGTTCACCCGTGGTAAATGGACACACAGAAAAGGAGCCGTCCATAAGGACCAGAGAGGACTAGTTAAAGAAGGAGGAGGACTGGCAGGACAGTTTGGAGTCAAAGCAGTAGAGGACAGAAAGTTTTCAGGTAGTGTGTAAGACAAGGACTGAGAAAGCATCCTGGGTTTGTCAACACGAAGTTCACCAGTGACCAGGAACAAGTGTGGGCTCGTAACTGTGATGAGTTGAAGAGTGGAAAAAACAGAGTCATGAGATGTAACTTAGCGGAGAAGGAAAGGAGAAGAATTAGGGCACATGTAGAGAGGACCGGGAGACAACTAACGAAGGCTCAGGGAAAAGTGATTAAGGCACACAGCACACTAGTGTTGCTATTTAATTCACAGATTTAAAGAGAACAAAAGAAAGCCATCTACAAATAGAGTTCAACCCTCAAATACCTCTTTCAGTCACAAGACCAGAAGAGAAAGTCACATGCATTGGCACTGCCTTTGTCACAGTTCAAAACACTTCTTTTTCTAAATTATGGAAAATTATAAAGTTTCTTCTCTTGCCAGGAACTAGAAGCATAATAAACTGGTCAGGCGTCTCCTGGAATAACTCAGCACTGGAGTGTAATCATTTTGCTTTCGGGCTTACTGAGCACCGGTTCTTTGAGGAGTCACTGCACCCCCATATGGCCAGCCTTGAGAATAGCATTTTTCTCAACTTCCCACCAGTAGATTTCTGGGTTGAAACACAGAAGAATTCTACAGATGGAAGGGACCTAAGAGACCCTCTCCTTATTGTACAGGTGAAGACTTGATTAATTTTTCAAAATGTCTTTTTAACTTGCATATTGATATCTTATTCATATATAAATGCTTATATATATAAAAAGCAGACAACAAAAAAACATATACAGAATCTTTAAGTCTTCATTCAAACCTCAGGGTAGCATCCCTATGACAGTCTCTGTTTTAAGTCTGAGATGTTGATGAAATGCAAAAACCCACTCAGATCCTTGTCCCCAAGCTAATCTTTAGCAACACCGTATTGCCACAAAGTTAGCATGCTAGTTTGTGTCAACTGAGTCATTTCAAATTCTATTTTTATTTTTTTTTCAAATTCTATTTTTAAAATGTACATTGAACTCTTATGGAATAGTAAAAGAGGAAACATGGCTGCTAAGGATCAACTCTAAGGTGGTTGTTAGAATGTGAATCTTAAGATGAAAATTCAGTTCTATATTATCATTTTGCTTTTATCTTTATCTTCTTTTTTTCTGATAGGAAAAGTAACAGATGTTATAAAGAAAACTTGGGAGACTTCAGGGGGGAAAAAATTAAAAACATCAATCAAAATCCCATGACCCAACATAATCTTTCTTAAGATTCTGGCATGTTTTGGCGCCTGGGTGGCTCAGTGGGTTAAGCCTCTGCCTTCGGCTCAGGTCATGATCCCAGGGTCCTGGGATCAAGCCCTGCATCAGGCTCTCTGCTCAGGGGGGAGCCTGCTTCCCCCCCTCTCTCTGCCTGCCTCTCTGCCTACTTGTGATCTCTCTCTCTGTCAAATAAATAAGTAAAATCTTTAAAAAAAGATTCTGGCATATTCAATCCCTTCAAAATGCTTTAAGTTGAAGGTATCAAGTCAGACATTTTATTCACCCCATGAAATTAGGTGAGAGTTAAAAAAAGATTTCTCATACTTACAGAAGTTCTTTCACTCCTTAAGCCCACCTAACCAAAAGAGTCACCGACTCAGGGACAAACAACTGGAACAGAGCGAAGTTGACAAGGTTTGAGCAACCTCTGTCTAGGGCAGCCATTCACTTGTTCATTAACACTGTCCTTAATTATTTCTAACAATCCTTAGTGTGTTGGCTTCTTCCTGCATCTTTTTATCCACCATCCCAAAGATACTTCTGCTGAATTCTAGATTATTTGGAACGGGAACACCCTAAATCAGCAAAATTAGAACACTAAGCTTTAAAATGTTTCAAGAAATGGACTCCTTCTGAATGCAACATTAATAGGAGTAGTATTAGCAACAGTGATGGTAACGATTTATGAAGCTTGAAGTTCTTTACAAAATTTCCACTTCATTGTCTTGGCAACCCAATTTTACAAAGGAAGTGTTAAGAAATGGCTCTATTTCACACAACTAACATATAGATGGCAAGCCTCCTCCCTAAGCCCTGTCCATAAGCAGAATCCCACAGTTCAAGACATTCTCCAGGCACCCAGGATGTAGCAAATCCCAGGTTTAATATACAAAAGAGAAATATAATTATTATATATTATAATTGTTAATTATTAATTATTATATTATAATTATTATGACGTTGAAAGAGAATTTCTCTAAACTCCTTTATTCATTCACATTAAGACCCAACACTTACAGAGATCACCTACAGTGTGGAAAGGATGCTACTCAAAGACAAAAGGAATATGTGATTCTGGATACAAGAAAAGGACATCCTCCCTTACCTTCTAGTATGTCAGAGAGGGAAGTACATTAGCATAACCCTAAAGGCAGGAGCAGCTGCTTATTTGCCTCCTCCCCATTAAGGACTGTGGAGAGTTAACTTCTGCACTAATTTGACACATACAACCACCTCAGTTAGGAAGAGTGGAAAGAATCTCTCAAGTTAGCTTTCCAAAGCAATCCTTGGTTCTCATGGGGCCTGGGGATAAGTCGAGATTGAGCAGACTAGCCACTGACCCCACAGTGACAGTGGCACGTAACCTTACTGCTGAGGCTGAGGTGGATCCGTGGGCCAGTGGAGAGTGGGGAGAACATGGCAGACACCCAGGCCTGCAGCCGGTGGAAGCCAGGTATAAGGCAGACCAACTGAAGGAGCACTGCCAGCTTCTGAGCAAGCAGGAGAGAAGCAAGTTGGAGAGAAGTGACTGGTTGGTGACAGTACCAGTCACCAACTTCATAGGAAAATGCCAGTTAAACAGGAACACTACCTGGGCTTCAGGCCCCAAAGACACAGTCTTCCCCTCAGACCTCCTTCCCTAGACATGCTCCCCAGTTACCAGACTGAGCATTACCTTAAGGAACTGATTAAATTATCAGACTGAACTAATTTAAGTAAGAATGAACACTATTAATATTTCCCCCCTAATACAGCAGATGAGCTCCCCCCTGAAGAGGATTAAATGAGCTCTAGACCAAAGAAGGAAATTCTGTTTTTAGAGGTTCTAGGTTAAGGTAACAGATTTAACATACATTTCTCTTTCTACTCCTTCCTAAAGCCAGAATATAGTAAGAAAGCTTTCAAAGTACACAAACCCACAAGAATGGGGATTTTATGAACTCTCAGAACACTGAAGCCAAACTATAATCCAGAAATTCTATTCAGATCACCATCTCCTAGGAGCAGTGATAGTGACAACACCGAAATTTCTATATAAAAAGAGATCTGTGGTTACCACTCAGCTTCCAAAAATTGCACAATATACTGTTTAGGGATTCACATACCCATGGTGAATTCTAAATCTTAGCTGTTACAGGAAGGGAAAGACATGAATGAGGGTAGCATGGCGGCTGCTGCTTGGGTCACACCTGGTTTAGCCCATGCACTCATGGTTCTGTGCCACACTGAAGACTTAGCTAGGGAAAACGAGGGGCACAAACAACACCTCTCCAGAGTGCTTCTAAGAGATAGTCACACAAAAAGAGAACTCCATATCAATACAGACCACCTAGCTTGGTCACCTGAGGGTTCTAGGATCCTAGTTGGGTTACCAAAAAAGAATAGCATTTTTTTAAATGTGAACACAGAGGAAACATCCCTTGAAAAACCCCCAAGTGTCCTTAGATGACAAAAGTAGAGAAAAATGGTCAAGAGACTGGGCTTTTGGATTGATTCAAACCCAGATTCCAAACCCAAAATAGGCTATCACTTAGTCAGTTTACATAACTTATCAGAATTCATTCCCTTAAAACAGAAGTTGTTATGGTCACACATTTTTTGTTCTTGCTGTTCAATCAATACTGTTCACATATTTGTTGAACAAATACTGACTGTGCATCTATTATGTACAAGTGTTATACTGGCATTTAGAACGTGTCAGTCAAAAAGAGATTTATAAAGATTCTCTGTCCTCATGGGACCTAGGTTCTAAAGGAGGATGTAATAAATACACATGGCAAATATGCGTTATGTTAGAAGATAAGTCCTGTGTGTGGAGGGGAGAACAGGGGATTAAGTTTGGTGGGGGTTGCCATTAACAATTTATTTATTTACTTATTTTATTTTAAATACTTTATTTGAGAGAGAGAGAGAGAAGGAGCAGTGGGGAGAGGGAGAAGGTGAGGGAGAAGCAGATTCCCCACTGAGAAGAAAGCTCGATCCCGGGACCCTGGAACCGTGACCTGAGCCGAAGGCACTTAACCGACTGAGCCACCCGGCGCGGCCGTAGTTAGCAATTTTAAACAGTGCGGCTAAAACAGACTTCAGTGAAAGAAAACTACTGACTTAGAGCAATAAGGTAAGGATTACGTGATACGGTGTAAATAAGTGCTCTCATTACATACCACTGAAGACATAAGTGGTTGGGAGCTTGAGGAAGAGGAGGAAAAGGACAAAGGGAATCTGCAAGAGATCGAGGTCCCAAGTGAGGAGATGAGAAGACTAATGGGCTCTACAACATTTGGGCTATTCTTATGAAAGTGACCCTCTTCAATAATAGTAACTGTTACTTATAGGACATTGCCTATATACGAAGCATAGTGCTAAATTTTAAAATGTCTAGCACCCAGAATCCTTGCCAGTAACCCTATACGACCAAACTGAGGCTGACGGGTATGTAATTTATGTAGAGACGCGCAGCTGTCAGTAGGCCAGAGGCGGCCAGAACGCGGGCCAGGTATTTCAGTCACTGGCACTCTTGGCCACCATGCTGCTCCGCCTCTCAGATTTGCTCTCAGATACCAGACAGACTAGTGGCAACATGAGTCCTAAGGAGGAAACAGGCTTGTATGGAGTGGCAGGGCTGGGACTAGGTAGCTCCCTTCATCCGCCTCTGATCATGCTGCCTCACCAAGCAAGCCTAACCTGGATACTACATAAGTTAAACGTACATTCTGTTAGACGACAACTCTCCATCAAATAGAATATAAGACATAGTAGAATCACGCTATTATGTTTTAAAATAATAGATTAGAACTTACCTGAGACAACCTCTCCTGAAGTTTGCTTCTCACCACCCCAGGCCCAAAAGATGTTACACAGTAAGAGAGTAAATGGTGTTCCCACAAGCATGAGGGGCCCTGTCTCTGCAGAGTTCAACCAATATGCAGTATCCAGGAGGACTCAGTAGTGCATATGTGTGGACTGACTCGTACAGAAAACTATGCAAACTGGTTTAATCTACTGCTCTGTATACACAGTTGACCACAAAAGCCTCCTATCCTTTGGGAAAAGTGGGTCTGTGGTGCCCAGGCAGGCAACTGAACACAGGGAGGAAATGGATGGTGTCTTCAAGATTGCCGTCAGTCTAAGGAGAAAACATAGCTTAAACTTAAACTTAAATCTGTGTTTGCAAAGAAAGTGCTCTTCTTTTGGGGCACTTGTACAGAAAGGCCTTGGAACATAAGAAAATAAAACCGAGAAATTTTACCCTATGCCTTGGTTTCACAGAGTAATGGGCAGAAACTGAAACTAACATAAACATTTCTGTTAATGAGTTCACCTTCTGGAACCCAACAATCCAGCAGTGTTCTCAAATTATCTAAAATGAACAAGGTTTCCCACCACAGAGCTATAAGGCAAAACATGTCTACCAGACCCCTCAAGGGACAAAGCAACCTAAAGGGCTCATGTCAACACAGAAACACTAAGAAGAAAGGGGAAAGAGGGGGAAGACAATGAAACATTTCCTCCCCTGCTTTCCCTGAGGCTGTCAAGTCTGCCACTTGCCACATGAGTGACAGCATGGACTTGGGCAGCGCCAATATACCATTAAAAAAATGGGGGAAGTGACACTTGGTGACATTCTCCCTGAGAGAGATGAGTAATAGTGTCAAAAAGTGCATGGTCTACTGCCCCTACAGACTTTAACATAACACCTCCCCCATCGAAACGGTGAGCCAGCAACAAATAGCAAATGTCACAGAAAACAAATCTCTTACAGTTGGGTCTCTTTTAGTTGAAGCTGCAGGGGGAGGAGGCCAGCTGAGACCACAGAGTTGGTAAAAAGTCACACCATGAAGCTCCCTTAGTACTTTTATACACAGGCAACATTACCAGGCATCCCTATGTACTAGAGTCATACTAAATAAAAAATTTACATATATATTACTTGATTTCATTATTTAAATAAATGTTAAGGGCAGCCATAATCATTATGTGAGGAAAAAGCATAAACCCACTATATGATAGCAATTTGCTTAAAAATACACTCACACAGGGGCGCCTGGGTGGCTCAGTGGGTTAAAGCCTCTGTCTTCAGCTCAGGTCCTGGGATTGAGCCCCGCATCAGGCTCTCTGCTCAGCAGGGAGCCTGCTTCCTCCCCTCTCTCTGCCTGCCTCTCTGCCTACTTGTGAGCTCTGTCTGTCAAATAAATAAATAAAATCTTTAAAAAAAATACACTCACATAGACATAACATGCTTATGTGTGTCCATATACATGTGCGTATTGTTTGAGTGGGTAGTTATAATATGTACTATATTGATATATTTATACAAAAAAAACAAAAAAGGAAGCACCCCAATTTATTTTTGGAAGGTAAAATTATTAGTAGTTTTAATTATTTTCCTTACATTATCCTACATTTTTCAACTTTGACTTATTTCTTTCTCAGGTCGACCTACTCTTCAGCTCCCAAGTACAATATCCTCCTCTCCCTAAATCTCTTTCCTATAAATATCCAATATTTCCCTCCAAAATGAAAATACATGCAAAAAAAAAAAAAAAACAAACCAGAAAGGATGTCCCAAATATACAAAAAACCAGTAGTCATTAGAAAATCCCCTTAAGAAAGCCCAGATGTTGGAATTAGTAAGCAAAGATTTTAAGCTATTACAAATTCATTAAAAGTAATGGAAATCATATAAGAAGAATTTAAAAAGAGTATAAATGATTGTCAAACAAATAAAAAATAATATCAATAAAGATACAGAAATTATGGGAGAGGAAAGAGAATCAAATAGGAATTCAAGGGATTAAAAAGTTTGATAACAAAAAAAGTACTTAGAAGGGCTTAAAAATTTGAACAAACAGCAAGAAGAATCTACAAACTGGAGACAGGTAAATTGAGATCAAGATAAGATATCCAATCTGAAGAGCAAACAGAAAAAAAGTATAAAGAAAAGTGGAAATATCCTAAGAGCTGTGTGGGACATCACAAAACATATAAACATGCACACAACTGGAGCCCCATTAAGAGGATAGACAGAAAAAAAAAAAAAGAGGATAGACAGAAAATGACATAAAGAATACTTCAAGAAATAATAGCTGAAATTTTCCTGAATTCAATGAAAAACAATATAATATACTGTATGTATGTGTATAACATATATATAATATATTGTTATGATTGCTATAATCAATACAATACATCAAAAAAACTTTAATAAAATCTAACTAGGAAAAACTGAAAGATAAGCACACCTATGCACATGATAATCATACTGTAAAAAGACAGAGAATCTCAAAAGCCATAAGGAAAAAAAATGATTCATCACATAAAAGGGAAATGAATGAGATTAAGAGCTAACTGATCATCAGAAAGTATGGAAGTCAAAAAGTGGTAGGACAACATATTCAAAGTGCTGGGGGAAAAGACTCTCAAGCAAGAATTACATATCCAAAAGAAATTTGACAAAATAGAACATTCTATCTTTTATTAATTTATTTATTTATTTATTTGACAGAGATAGAGAGATCACAAGTAGGCAGAGAGGCAGGCAGAGAGAGCGAGGGGAGGAAGCAGGCTCCCTGCTAAGCAGAGAGCCTGATGTGGGGCTCCATCCCAGGACCCTGGATCATGACCTGAGCTGAAGCCAGAGGCTTTACCCACTGAGCCACCCAGGTGCCCCTAGAACAATCTTTCTTGATAAAAACTCTCCACAGTGTAGGGATAGAAGGAACACACCTCAATATCATATATGCCATATATAAAAAACCCATAGAAAATATCATCCTCAGTGGGGAAAAACAGAGCTTTTCCCCTAAAGTCCAGAACATGACAGGAATGTCCACTCACCACCATTGTTCAACATAGTACCCGAAGTCCTAGCCTCAACAATCAGACAACAAGCAGAAATAAAAGGTATCAGAATGGCAAAGAAGAAGTCAAACTCTCACTTTTCAGATAACATGATATTTTATGAAGAAAGCCCAAAAGACTCCACCCCAAAATTACTAGAACTGATAGAGGAATTCAGCAAAGTCACAGGATATAAAAGTCAAGGTACAGAAGTCAGTTGCATTTCTAAACACTAACAGTGAGTCAGAAGAAAAAGAAATCAAGGAACTGATCACATTTACAATTGGACCAAAAAACATAAGAAAACTAGGAATAAACATAACCAAAGAGGTAAAGGATCTGTATTCTAAAAGCTGTAGAACATTCATGAAAGAAACTGAGAAGACATAAAGAAATGGAAAAATATTCCATGCTCATGGATTGGAAAAACAAATATTGTGAAAATGTCTAGGCTACCCAAATCGATCTACCCAGTTCAATGCAATCCCTATCAAAATACATCATTTTTCAGAGCTGGAACAAACAATTCTAAAATTTGCATGGAATCGGAAAAGACCTCAAGTAGCTAAAGTAATGCTGAAAAAGAAAACCAAAGATGAAGGCATCACAATTCCAAACTTCAAGCCATCTTACAAAGCTGTAATCATCAAGACATATGGTACTGGCACAAAAATAGACACATAGATCAAAGGAACAGAATAAGAGAATGCAGAAATGGAACCTCAGCTCTATGGTCAATTAATCTTTGACAAAGCAGGAAAGATATCCAATGGAAAAAAAGACAGTGTCTTCAACAAATGGTGTTGGGAAAATTGGACAGCCACATGAAGAATAATGAAGCTGGACCATTTCCTCACACCATACACAAAAATAAACTCTAAATGGATGAAAGACCTAAATGTGAAACAGGAATCTATCAAAATCCTAGAGAACACGGGCCACAACCTATTGACCTCAGTTGCAGCAACCCCTTCGACACATCTCCAAAAGCAAGAGAAACAAAACAAAAACAAACAAACAAACAAAGAACTATTGGGATTTCATCAAGATAAAAAAAAATTGCACAGAAAAGGAAATAGTCAATAAAACTAAAAGTCAACCTATAGAATGGGAGAGGATATTTGCAAATGTCTTATCAGAAAAAGAGCTAGTATTCAAAATCTATTAAAAGCATTAAACCCAACACCCCCAAAACAACAAAAAACCCAGTCAAGAAATGGGCAGAAGACTTAAACAGACATTTCTGGGGGGGAAAAAAAAGGACATACAAATGGCCAACAGACACATGAAAAAAATGCTCCACATCACTTGGTATCAGGGAAATACAAATCAAAACCACAATGAGATGCCACCTCACACCAGTCAGAATGGCTAAAATGAACAACTCAGGAAACAACAAATGTTAGCTAGGATGCAGAGAAAGGGGAGCCCTCTTACACTATTGGTGGGAATGTAATTGCTGCAGCCAATCTGGAGAACAGTATGGAGGCTCCTCAAAAAGTTAAAAATAGAGCCACCCTACAACCCAGCAATTACCCTACTAGGTATTTATCCAAAGGATATAAACATAGTGATTCAAAGAGACACCTGCACCCCAATGTTCTTAGCAGCAATGTCCAAATAGCCAAAATATGGAAAGAGCCCTGATGTCCATCAACAGTTGAATGGATAAAGGTGAAGTGATATATATATATATAGATATATATATATATAGATATATATATATCTATATATATACACACACACACACACACACACAATGGAGTATTACTCAGCCATCAAAAAGAATGAAATCTTGGGGCGCCTGGGCACCTCGGTTGCTTAAGCAGCAGCCTTCATCTCAGGTCATGATCCTGGAGTCCCAGGATTGAGTCCTACATTGGGTTCCTTGCTCAGCAAGGAGTCTACTTCTCCCTCTGACCCTCCCCTCTTTCATGCTCTCTCTCTCTAATTCTTTCTCTCTCAAATAAATAAAAAAATCTTTAAAAAAAAAAAAAAGAATGAAATCTTGCCATTTGCAATGACAGGGGTGGAACTGGAGGATATTATGCTAATGAAATAAGTCAGTTAGAGAAAGACAAATACCATATGATTTCACTCATATGTGGAAGAACTTAGGGAAGGGGAAGGGAAAATAAAATAAGATGAAAACAGAGAGGGAACCAAAACAGAGAGGGAACAGAACCATTAAAGATTCTTCTTAAAATTTTTTTTTCATTTACTTATTCATGAGAGAGAGAGAGGCAGAGAGAGAAGCAGGCCCCTCAGTGGAACAGGGAGCTCAATGTGGGACTCGATCCCAGGACTCTGAGGTCATGAACTGAGCCAAAGGCAGACACTTAACCAACTGAACCACCCAGGCACCCACCATAAGAGACTCTTAACTGCAGGAAACAAACTGAGCGTTGCTGCAGGGGAGGTGCGTGGAGGAATGTGGTAACTGGGTTACGGGCATTATGGAGGACACTTGGTGCAATGAGCATGGAGTACTTTTTGCAACTGATGAATCACTAAATTCTACCTCAGAAACTTAAAAAAAAATAATTTCATATCCAGCAAACCTCCCCTCAAAAATCAAGAACATAAGATAATTTCAGATAGCAAAAACTGCTTACTCTCAGACCTACACTACAAGAAATAATAAAAGGAGCCTTTCAGGCTAAGTTAGAGTACACTAGATAGTAACTTAGATCCACACAAAGAATAAAGAGCATAAATAACATTACGTGCATAGGTAAATATAAATGACAGTATAAATGTCTTTTTGCTTATAATTTTCTTTTTTTCTCCAATCTGCTTTAAAGGACAGCTGCAAAAAATTAAAAATAAAAAACTACATAAAGTAATAATTATAAAACTATGTTGATGGGC
Source organism: Mellivora capensis (assembly GCA_004024625.1). Lineage (NCBI taxonomy): Eukaryota > Metazoa > Chordata > Mammalia > Carnivora > Mustelidae > Mellivora > Mellivora capensis. Next base: position 2,401 of record PISX010012411.1, on the reverse strand, counting down.
TTATATATAATAATGTAATTGGTATGACAATAAAGCACAAAGGAGGGTGGAAAGAATGCAGTGATAATGGAGCAAGTTTTAACAAAATTGTTTTAACTTAAGAAGTTAAGGGTAAGCTCCAGGGAAATCTCTATGGAAACAATTTGAAATTATATAATTGAAGAAAGAACAGGGAATTAAAATGGTACACTGGAGGGGTGCCTGGGTGGCTCAGTGGGTTAAGCCTCTGCCTTCAGCTCAGGTCATGATCCCAGGGTTCTGGGATCAAGCCCCTCCCCACCTCTCTGCCTACTTGTGATCTCTCTCTCTGTCAAATAGATAATTTTTAAAAAAATCTTTTAAAAAATGGTACACTAGAAAATAACAAAAAATTACGAAAGGGAAGATGTAAATCCTACCTGATTTGTAGTTACATTAAATGTAAATGGATTAAACACTTCAGTTGAAAGGTAGATACTGGAAGAATTGGTTGAAAACAAAGAAACAAAGAAAAAATATGACCCAATTATATGTGGTGGACCAGAGATACATTTTAGATTAAAACACCTGAATAGGGACGCCTGGGTGGCTCAGTTGGTTGGACGACTGCCTTCAGCTCAGGTCATGATCCCGGAGTCCCGGGATCGAGTCCCGCATCGGGCTTCCAGCTCCACGGGGAGTCTGCTTCTCCCTCTGACCTTCTCCTCGCTCATGCTCTCTCTCAAATAAACAAATAAAATTTAAAAAAAACCACCTGAATAAATAGAAGAATGGAATAAGATATACTACGCCAATGGTAACCTAAAAAGCTGAGGTGTTATACCACTATCAGACAAAATGTGCTCCATAAAAAAGTTCCTAGAGATTAAAAAAAAAGGAATTTTTACAATAAGAGTCGATCTATCAAGAAGATATAACAATTATAAACACTGATGCATTCAATAGCAGTATACAATGTGTAAAATACAATACACAAAAACCCAGAACTGAAGGGAAAAATAGAAAATTCAATGATAGTAATTGAAAGCTTCAATACTCCCTTTCAGTAATGGATATAGCAACAAGACAGAAGAACAACAAGAAATTAGAAGATGAATAAAACAAAAACCAAGACGGCCTATCAAACATCTGTGTCCCCCTGCACTCCACCATCAACAGAAGACACTTTTCTCAAGTTCAGATGGAACAGTCCATAGGATATACAATTAAATGGGTTGTAAAACAAGTCTCAATAAATTTAACAGGTTGAAATCATACAAAGTATGTTTTCAGACTACAGTGGAATTAGAAATTAATAAGAAAAGGAAATTTGAGAAAATAAGAATATGTAGAAATTAATGCTTTCCTAAATAACTAATAAGTCAAAAAAGAAACTACAAAGGTAATTAGAGAATACTTTGAGGTAGAATAAAAGTAAAATACAGCATCCCAGAACTTACGGGATGAAGATGAGGTGAAGCAATGCCTGGGAGAAAACTATAGCTGTAAATGCCTACCTCAAAGAAGAAGAAGGCATCAATAATCTAACCTTCCACCTTAAGAAACTAGAAAAGGAAAAGTAAATTAAATGCAAAAGAAACAAAGGAGAAAGCAGTAAAAATTAGAAAAGAAATGAAATAAAAAATAGAAAAAATCAGGAAAGCTCAATGAAACAAAAAACCATCTCTTTGAAAAGATCACAAGGGTGGTTCAACATTCGCAAGTCAATCAATGTGATAGAACAAATCAATAAGAGAAGAGAGAAGAACCACATGGTCCTCTCAATTGATGCAGAAAAAGCATTTGACAAAATCCAGCATCTGTTCCTGATTAAAACGCTTCAAAGTATAGGGATAGAGGGAACATTCCTCAACTTCATAAAATCTATCTATGAAAGACCCACAGCAAACATCATCCTCAATGGGAAGAAGCTCACAGCCTTCCCGCTGAGATCAGGAACACGACGAGGATGCCCACTCTCACCACTCTTGTTCAACATAGTATTAGAAGTCCTAGCAACAGCAATCAGACAACAAAGAGAAATAAAAGGTATCCAAATTGGCAAGGAAGAACTCAAACTCTCTCTCTTCGCAGATGACATGACACTTTATATGGAAAACCCAAAAGACTCCACCCCCAAACTCCTAGAACTCATACAGCAATTCAGTAACGTGGCAGGATACAAAGTCAATACAGAAATCAGTGGCTTTCTTATACACTAACAATGAAAATACAGAAAGGGAAATTAGAGAATCGATTCCATTTACTATAGCACAAAAAACCATAAGATACATGGGAATAAACCTAACCAAAGAGGTAAAGGATCTGTACTCGAGGAACTACAGAACACTCATGAAAGAAATTGAAGAAGACATAAAAAGATGGAAGACCATTCCATGTTCTTGGATTGGAAGAATAAACATTGTTAAAATGTCTATACTAC